>JNVV01000064.1:139741-163982 GCA_000733355.1 Falciphora oryzae
TCCAAGTCCGTCAGATACCAGGTTGGTGAGGTGCAGGAATGACGCACCCCTTTCGCCAGGAGGGACGCCAACCGAGAGCGGCGAAACGCTTGGTGCATCGTCGGCCGAGCTGAGCAGCCCAGCCCAGGACGTAAAGGGCGCGAAAACTCTCACCCGAATCACACGCAACATATTACTACGCCCACAATATTACCGCGTACTGCGTCTCTGCAATAGTGGGGGACCACGACCCCGGTGTGATAGACCCTTGTGAATGCAAAGCCGAGGTGATGAAAGGGAGCGAAACCAAGAATATCAGCGCCGCAGAGCGAGAACAGAGAGCCAGGCTAGGCAGGGTTCCGGGTTGGCCGCAAAAACACTGTGAGGACCCTGCTCCTGGACGGCCCCACTCCCCATCCTCCCCCCTGCCTGCTGGGATCCACCAGAGACGCAACTGTCGACATTCACACTGTGCACACCGGTCAGGTGTCCGACGGGACGCTGTTGCCAAAGCTGATCGGCGCGGATACGAAGGCAGGCCGAGCGGTTTCTACTGTAGTATGTATCGCCTTTGGCCTCAAATGGACATACTCCCGAGGTAGAGATGGCCGGTGGAAAAGAGATGGAACGTTGGAACGGGAAAGGCATTGTTGGCTCGGCAAAGAAAAATTAACGCTAAAAGGAAAGCCGAGCGATGGAAGGGATCTTCTTCCTGGGTTCTTTTCTTGTCAACCGCTGCAACCACAATCACTAACCGGAGGGGAGTCCTGCAGGCCTTCTCCGAACGTCGAATCTGGATGGCCCGTCGTCGGCGCGTTGCAGACCGGCTGCAAGCCAGCCATGCAAAGGGGCGGCGAACATGGAGGTTGGGGACGTCACCATCCCGGCATGCTGGGACGAATGGATGGCTCGGGGAAAGATTTTACGGCGGAAGCAGACTCGACCACCATGCAGCAGGCCCGAAGCAGGCGGACAGGCTGCGAGAAAAGGATGGCGATGCGTGGTTCCCGATTCCTCTCAGCCAACTGGTGGAAGTCGAAAGCAGGATGCTGGGTGTGGCTTGCAGGGCAGCTAGGCATGGGTTCGGGCGTGGTGTGTCTGGTCCATGTGTGTGCTTGCTACGAGTGTGTGCGTTGGACCCGCAACAAAAGTATCCGGGCGTGCACCTGATCGCTTTTTTCTCCCTCTCTGTCGTCTTTCCACGCCTGCTCCACAAGTCATAAGTCTGTAATCAAGCCTAAACCTTTAACGGCAGCGTGTGCTGGAAACAGCCCACCACGAAAACGTCGCCCTCGATCCGGATCCATCCCGACCTGCCCTGCCAGCGTCGTCTTTCCTTGTCAGCAAGTTACCTCCCGCCATCGACCGCCCGACTCGACGGTATCTGGTTGGGCCGTGCCGGTGTGGACACTGCGGAGCGGCCGAACCTGAAAGGGTCAACTTTGGGAAATGGAAATGCACAAGGGCCACCTGACTTGAACTGACAGCAGCCGTCCTCTCTGTGAGGGCATATCCTCGCCCTCGCACTGTAACAGCCAACAGGGGCCGCGGGGGCCCAGCGCCGGGTGTGCCCCGGCAAAGAGGCTGGCATCTCCTTGTCTGGCCTTCCCCCCTGCTTGCCGGATGGGCAACACACCCCAAAAGGCACAGGCCAACACTTCAGGCACCACAGGGGGAGCGCCAGGGGCCGAAATGGAGCAATTTGGGGAAAGTTGGAGAAGTAATCTGGAGAAATCCAGTTTTCCCCAAGGCCCAGACCCTCCCTCCGTCTGGAATGCGACCTCGTCGAGCAAGATGTTGCCATTGGTGCACCTTTCCATCGGGGACCGAAAGAAGCCGCAGCGCGAACCTCTTTCTGGCTCGTCCTCCGTCGCATTCCAGCAAGCTTGATGCCGGCCGGTCCAGCTCAAGGGTTCCAGAGGGATGGCCGGCGTTGCCCAGGTTTGGTACCTTTTTGCGATCGGTCAAGGCCTCCATGATACCCTGTTGTTAGTCCGGAGTCGATACCCCGAAGCTTGTTGTTTGTATGAGGGCTCATGGCGACGAGCGGTTGAGGATCTAACAATCCACCACCCACTTCCCCAGCCATGTTTGTCGCTTTCCCTGATATCCCCAGCTCCCTCTACCGCCCGTGTGCAATATGCGTTGAAACAGGCAAATCGTCCGACAACAGCCGGTGGGCGGTGGTCCCAGCGATGAAACAACAGAGAGAGGCACGGCAACTTCGCTCGCTCTGCTGCTGGTCCTTGCTCCCAATACCTCATCCATGCTCGCCTCCTCCCATGCCGCCCCATCGCCATGCCCAGCCCGCGCGGGAATTTCTCCCCTCCACTACGGGGCCGTTTGGTCGTCCGCGGCGCGTAATGAACTTCGTCTCTGCCCGTTATTTCGCGCACTCTCTCTCTCGCCAATCCCAATCCCCGATCCCGACCCCCGTCTGGGGAGACTCTCGCCCGGGCCCCCAGGCGGGCCGGCCGTTGGTTTCAACTCCAGCTCTTTTTCGTCTCCGTAGCGGGTACAGTGCACGCTGGCTTGCTGGCCCAGGACCAGGGGCCACCGAGATTGAGAGATTGGGCCGTCGCGCGGGACAGTGTGTCTTGGGGACTGTATGGGGTGTTCGTTCCTTCAGGGGCCCGCTCGTGGAGGGACGCCGGTGCCCGGGCTTGGGCCCTTTATCTCCGGCAAAGACGCGGGTTTGGCTTGCCGGCATCCGCTGGCTTTGTCAGGTCGGGGTATCACCTGGAGAACACGCGCTTACGCCGAGATGGCCAGGTGGCCCGGCCGGAACGTTTGGGTTCGGCTGTCCTGCATCATCCAACGTCAACCACAACCAATCGACGAAGCGCAGCACCCGTTTGGACTAAAGCCGGGGAGCGCTGTGAACCATGTACCAAGCATGTGCGACCCGACAGTCTATGCACCGGCGGCGGTAAGGCCATCCCCGAGCCGGGCCAAGAAAACTTGCTCGCCGCAATCTGGAAGTGGTGGCGGCTATTCGCGAGGCTGATTCTACCCTTTTGCGAGCGCTACGGTTTGCCGTATGGCGGTTGCCGCGCCATTTTTTATTGAACATCGAGCCGCTGTGGAGGCATAGTACCTACACAGATGCGCTTAGAGAACTCGTTGGTTTACCCCAACGAGTGGGTTTTCCCGTCCCGCGGCAGATCCCCAGCTGGTCAGGGTCGATCTCGGCAATGCAGCGGGGGATATGCGGACTTGGTACGTCCGGCTCGGGCGTTCCATGGAATCGAGAAAGTATTCGGGAGGAAAATATAGTGCAAGCGTGTATGGCGAGCCCAAGACGAGCCAGTCGGATTGCCGTTTCACGGCCAGCCACTCGGCACCGGAGCGTCTGGGACAAGACGGAAGCTACATCGTTACAGTGACAGAGGCCCTTGCCAGAACATTTCCTATTGCTCAACCAGACTCGGGCCCCGGTTGGTCGACTGGCTAGGCATGGCTGGCTGGCTGGCGCCGCGTGTGCTGTGCTGCGACACGACATCTGGGCAAGGCGGTGGATCAAGCCATGGCGTTCGATCTCGTCTAGACCTTGGCTCGCCCTGCCTGCAGGTCGTTATTACAGTAACGGTGGGCAGTCAAAGCCCGGGCCTGCCTTCGATGGACACTGGGGCGGACACTGGGCTGGTTCCGGTGTCGACGGCAAGGCAAGGCAGGACAAGGCAGGACATGGTAAGGAGGGGGGCACCAGAGAGCCGAGGAGGAGGGGTGTGGTTGTGGTGTGTGGTGGACATCAATTGCAGGGCAGCAGTTTGCATGACTTGGGCCATCGCCAGCAGCAGGCCTTGTCTGATTCGTCTAACTGCCGGAATTGGAAAGCGGATGGTAATAGGACCAGCTTCAGAGACGGAGAAAGAAATCGAGAGCTGAGGACGGAAAACCCATTGGCGGTGAGGCAGCCCTTGGAACCAGGCATTGGCCAACCCAGTTCCTGCCGTCGAAGGAGCTCCCCAGCCAGGGCCAGGTGATGCACGAATATATGAAAAATGCGACGCTGCATTGCCATGATACCTTGGGTGCTTGCATCAGCTAACTGTGCATCAGCTAAATGTGCATCAGCTAAATGTGCGCACACTGGCCGAGGAGGTCCGCTGTGCAGCTCAGAAACGAGGGAGGTTCCGCTGCCTATGCTGGCCTTTGTGCTGTGTTGCCGTCCGTGAAACTGGCAACACGGATTCTGGTATTACTGCCTGCATCCCGCCCGCAGCTGCCAGACGGGAGACGCTAGGCGGGTCAGTGTCTGCCCAGAGTGTTCGTGTCGGCTGCAGAGCGATGGATGATGGGTGGATGGGTGGATGGGTGGGCGAGTTCGGTTGACTCTCCCGCGCACTGTAAGCCATGCCCGTCAACGAAATGCACACGAATTCCTCTTTGCACCCTGCTATTCTCGTCGATGCTGTCGATGGCTGGGGGCGGCAGCGTCAGTGTCAGGGTCCTCTTTGGTCCGACGTTATTAATAGCAGCTGCGGCGGCGGCGTTGAGGGGACGATCGATCCCAGCCGCGCGGGCTACTGCGGGTCTCGAAAGACATCCAGGACCGACGACCTCTGGCGGCTGCCGTCCGCGGCTGGGCTGGGACGGGAGATACGCAGCACGTATTTTTCTCCCAGGCGATTGACGCAATCAGCAGGGAGGCTGGCAGGGGACCGACGCAAGAGAACTGGCGGGCGTGCCAAGCAAATCCGGACGCCCCTAACCGCTCCCACAAACCATGCCGTGATGCCCCATCATGGGGCCCGGCGAGGGACGCTATCACAGCGGCTCATGCATCCAAGGTGTGCTAGGTCGGTTCGGCTGTGCACGATGCTAACGATGCTGACGGAGAATTGGCAATTGGGGCAAGGATTTGCTCGGCGACGCAGCAAAACTCGAGCCCCGGGCCGACGGAAGGTCTGAAGAGGCTGGCTGGCTACCACAGGAGGCCAAATATCCAAGGAAGGAACGAACCCAAGGAGCGTTCGCAAGATACATAGAATGACGGATTAATTATTGGACAACCCCCTTCAACCACAACCCCGACCCATATGTCCGTCCTTGCTACTTTGTAGGTCCAACTGCAAGGCCTCGACATTGGTCGAGTGTGATTCCGTGGCACCCACCCTCCGTCCACACAGCGTCGAGGTCGCTGCTGACTGCGCTAGTCGACGCCGGTTTGAAACACGCCAGCAGCGGGCCAGCACACCCACCCACATCTTCTTCCCGCTTGCACGAGCTGGTGGCGGGCAGAAAACAGGACGGACTGCCAAGCGGACGGCAAAGGTGGCCAGTCCACGTATCCCCATGCGCCCACCCAAAATCTCTGCCCGCTGGCTAGCCACAGCACGGGAATGTCTACCGTCCCACTGCAGCCTTTCTTGGGCTGTGTGTGTGTGTGTATGTGTGGGTGGGTGGGTGGGTGGCGTGACCCGTGTCTGCTCCGGAGCTCGCTGCATCTGTTATTCTTATTTGTGAAATTGTGCGCCCGTTTGAACCCCCCATTCTCCCTCACCTTGGTTGTAAAAGAAGACGGAACGGTCGAGAACAGACTTTGCGTTTTTTTTTTTTTTTTTTTTTTTTTTTTGGCTTTTTCGACTTCTCTGGTTGCTTCACTCGGGCAGCCATGTCCGTCTGTCCGACCCCAGATGCCGCGTCCCAATCCACGACATCTGCAGGCACCGCCCGCGGACTGCGCTTTTCTGGCAAGCATGGGTTTCCTAGGCGCCGTCGTCCTCGCCAGCCTCTCTTTTCACCCCTGACTCTTGGGTGGGCAGGCGGCGGTGCTTGGGTGAGAAAGGGCCGATGCGGGAAGCGGGTGCTGAAAGCCGCAGGAGGCCGACAGGGCTGTTCCCGGGGGTGGGCGACTGGAGAAATGGGCCCTTGCGTATGGGGCGGATGGCACTGGCAGAGATGTCGGTATCCGTCAGTCCAGAGGGACGTTGGGCAAGCTCGCCTCCAGGCCGTGAATGACATATGCACAGGATGAAGGCGATTTCGCCGTCGCAGCCGATATTATTTCCTCTTCTGGACGTGTGTGAACTTGGTGCGTTTTTCCGCCGAAAAGGACGTCTCCTCTGATCAGCGCATTGGCGCCCCAGCATCTGCGAGACTTTTTGCACGAACCCCATTTTAGCATTCCCGTCCGTTTTTGCTCTTGGCCATCGGCCTGTCGGCTGGAGGTCAATTACTGTGCGCACGGCTCATACTGTGGGTGGGCCTGAAGGGTGGCTGCTGAACCTGAACCTGGCTCGCGCGCCCACACACCACCACCCTTGTCACCCACACACTCTCACTCGATCCATGGTCAGTGCGTATGGCAGGGTGGCAGGCAGTTGTTGCAGGGCTCTTGCAGGGCAGGGGAAGGTCCTGGAGGATCGAGCCCACACACAATGCCGGAGAGCACAGGACACAGGCTGGTGCTTGCTGCTGTTTCGTCTGTTCGGCCACCAGCCTGCAGCAGCTCCATTCCCTGCAAGGTTAACGCTATCCCGCAAGCAGGCAGAGCTCGATGAGAATAACATAACCAAATCAATCATCAAGCAGCGGACATGAAGCTGTGTGGGTCGCCTCTCCTCATGGGATTGCGGTGTTGCAACCTCATCAATCTCCCGGTTGCGCGCTGGAGCTTGATGCTGGAGCAGCTCGCTGTGTTTCGCCAGCAAGCCCGTCCTTGCTTTTTTTTTTTTTTTTTTTTTTTTTTTTCTCTTTCTTTCAGTGTTTCCCCGACAGGCATGGTGGCCGCGACGATCTTCCCCGTCTCCCGATTTCCTTTTTTTCCTGGTGCGAGCGCAAGAGGAGGCGCGCACCCGTGGGTCTAGAACGCCCGTTTTTGGCTTCTTTCAATGGATGTGACAAAGTGGCAGCCAGCCCTGCGAGGATTGGGCGCACGAGATGTTGGTGGAGGGGAGGGGGGCGTGGCTGGATCGGGTTGAAGCTTTGAAACGGCGAGAATTGGCTGCCCCTGATCTTCTGTCGACCACAGCTGTCAAATATTGCGTGGCAGTGACAAAAAGCCATAACGGGGATCACCGCGACGCGATGACGACGGCCTTGGGGTTAGTGGCTGACTAGGAGTCGACCGAGGGCGATGGAACAAAACCGTTTCTCGTTTCTCGTCTCTGGCGCAGGTCAAGGACCTGTCATTGATCGCCGTCTCTTTGCTGATTTGCCGGCTTTTCTCAGCGCACCCATCGTCCCACCAGACACCATCAATTCCAAAATCCGCGCCTAGCCTCAACTGATCTTTGCACCGGAGCTTAACCCTGAGCGTCAGGTCTGCAGCAGCTGCAGCAGCCATTGCCGTCGGGGGTGCGCGGAAGGGTGGATTTACTTTGATGGAACAAAACCAGAGCACCCACACCGGACGGGCCCAAGAGGTCCCCCAGCACGCTAACAGTAGCTCGTCTTCAGTGGCGCACTTGCGCGCGCTGCCTTGTCTGCCCCCTACCCTGGCACACGCAAGGAGAGACAGCTCGTTGGGCGGCTACTAGTGCCTCCGCCAGTCGAAACGAAAGCCGTTGTCTTGGCCCGCCGGCTGATGATTCTTCAGCAGAAATGACGTTTGGCGGCGAGGAAACGGGATATATCCCCATCCAGCGAACATTGAGTCTAGCGTGACACTCTGCGGACCGCAGGCTTTCAACTTCTTTCTGCAGACGGCCGTGCCAGTGCCAGACGGATCGGCCGCCCTGAGCATTATACTTTGGCATCGTCGCTGGCTAGCGGCACCGTTCAGGCTAAGTAAGGACCCCAAAGAGTAGAAACGCAAATTGGACAGAGCCCAGCCTGGGGTCAACAGTCCCACTGCTGGGGAGTCTCGCGATGGGCCGCCGCAGGCTCGGGGGTTTCGGATCTTGGCACATGCTGGCACGCTCGTAAGCCGTCTTCCCTGCCAAATCCCCGGTCGTGCTCTCGCTCGCTCGCGCAAGACGACCCCTGCTCCTGGGGCTACGCCCATTACGGACTAGGCTCGCCTCCAGGTCCCCTGCGCGGCGGCCATGGCTGTCCCTTGCGAGGTTCCCTGGCAGCGGATACGCTGCATGCAACGCCATTTTGGCTTCACACTGTGTCGGCGGCGTCCCTGTCAATTTCGCCTCCGCAAGTCCACTCACACGGTCCTGGGGGAGTGACTTCTAGCATTGGGAAGGCAGCAGGCAGGCAGACAGGCAGGCAGGGGCATGGGTCCCCAGTGGAGTCGAGCACAGTCCACACAGCCCGGGAGCCCACCACGAGAGAGCCCACTGCACGCTCCAGCCAGTCCCCGTCCTAATCCCCCCTCCACCACCAGCTTCCCATTCTGTGCCCATTTACCTCGCCGTTTGTACCTCGCTCCTCCCACCACCGCCACACAACCAAACCTGCCCTTTCCCCCAGAAGAGAGCTGGTCGGGATAGCTTTGTTTTCGTCGAGGACCGGCCGTAAAGTGTCGCCAGACTACCAACTAGACGCCAAGAGCATGCTGCCGCCAGCCTCGTCCTCCAATTCCGAACCGTCCTCTCCTGCTGCTGCCTGCCACCACCGCAGCCGCGCCCCTCGTTCTCGCTGTGTCGCCGTCTCCTTGTAGCTCCCGCGGCTCCAGCCAATACCGAGCAGAGCCTGCCTGCCGCCCGGCCAGCCTGTCTGCACCTTTCCTTCTCGCCCACGGCCCTTGCGCTGCCCTCGCTCGAACCCCTTCCGAACAAAGTCTCAAGTCTGCTGCAGCGCACCGACTCCCCCAACCGCCGCGTACACGTCTGCTCCTTCAGACGGATCCCGAACTGCATACCAAGCGTTGACGCAACCGCCGCCGACCTGCGTCCCACGGCCGTCGAGCTCTGTTTCCAAGTATCAGCATTGCGGGGGAGCGAGCAAGGCTGTCTTGCCCGCCGACCTGTCACCAGCACAAGGCAACGACCATGGATACACTCCCAGAATCTGGCACTCCAGCGACCACCGAAGCCGTCATGGCCGATGCCATAAAAACAGAAGCGTACCCCGAGCTCCCCGGCGCACCCGCGGCGCCAGCTGCGAGCGCGGGCGGCGAGGATTCTGGTAGGCATTACTTGCTATGCGCCCATTGCACTGGAGAACCTCGCGCGTGACCAATGGCTGCTGCTGCTGCTGCCTCGTGCTGCTCCTGCTCCTGCTCCTGCTCCTGCTCCTTGCCTCCCGCCCTGCTCCTGTCATTGATGCTCACGCCTGACGCCCGTGCCTACACCCAATGACCCCTGGGCTGACCATTGCGCTCATGCTTGGCACAGCTTCTTCGATTACGGTCAACACAAAAGCTGCGCCGCCAGCCAACAACTTCCCTCCGCCCAAGACGGACAAGCCTCGACCGCACGTGTGCGGAACATGCCAGCGCTCGTTCGCCCGGCTGGAGCACCTCAAGCGCCACGAGAGGTCGCATACCAAGGAGAAGCCGTTCCAATGTCCCGAGTGCACACGATGCTTCGCCCGCAGGGATCTGCTGTTGCGCCACCAGCAGAAGCTGCACCAGACGACGACGCCCTCGTCGCGCCCCCGAAACCGCAGGGAGAGCGCGAGCGGTGCGGTGCCCGTCGGCAGCCGCGCGCGCAAGAACAGCATCGCCAGCAGCACAGTCTCGGGCGTGGGCGGCGGCCCCGCCACCATGCGCCCGAGGGCCAACACCATCAGCCACGTCGACGGGGCGCACATATCCATGATGGCGGCGGCCAATGCCAACGTCGCGCGGATGAACTCCAGTCACACACACGGCCACAGCCGCCACCCCAGCCTGGTCGGCCTGCCGATGCAACACATAGAGCACTCGTACGCGGGCATGGCGACGGCCATGAGCCAGCGCGGCGTGGCCCACGGCCTCCCCAAGCTGGAGACGCACGCCATCGGCAGCTTCGACCCCTTTGCTAACGGCCTGCGCACCGCCCCTCCCATCGCGGCCTACACCAACGAGTTCGACTTTGAGGGCCTGCTCTTCGGCTCCGGCTCCACCATCAACCCCAACGCGCTACACTACAGCGACTCCCCGCACTCGATGGCCATAGATCCAACCTCGCCGTTCGCGCACGGCGGCATGGCCGACATGGCCTCGGCCCACCAGATAGACGAGACCTTCGACTGGCTGACGGGCTTCGAGCACCAGATGTCGTTCAACAACGCCCCCGAGCACGCCGTCGACGGCTCGTCCCCCTCGGCCATCAGCACGACCAGCCAGAGCGGCATCAGCGATGTCATGCTCGACGGCTCCAACAACCACCCCGCAGTCACCACCGTCGCGCCGTCCACCACCTTCTTCCAGCCCGCCGCCATCATGGGCCCTCCGCAAATGGCCCACCCCTACGGCATCGACATGGCGGGCGGCTTCTTCCCGGACCTCCTCAACGGCACCCCGCTGTCGCCGCAGCCCCCGCACCAGAAGGGCATGGGCGAGCCGTACCTCTCGACGCCCCCGCCGTCGCTGAACTCGATCAGCCCCTCGGTGCTGTCGGGCCTGGGTGCCCCGAACATGAACCACGCCGCGCTGGGCGGCTACGGTGCCGGGCCCGAGACACCCTCGTCGATCAATGGTAGTAACAATCATGGCACCTCACCCATCGCGACTATCACTGATTCAACAAGACACGCCATCCTAGGTGCACTGTCCTGCGGGACGTCGCAGCACTCCCTCCTCACTGGACGCCGGTACTCGCTCGGGACCGCGGCGACGCAGCCCCAGGACGGCTCGGCCTCGACGGCATCGGCGGTCGACAAGCGGCTCCCGAGTACCCAAGACATGCAGCGGTACGTGGCTGCGTACCTGCGCTACTTCCACCCCCACCTCCCGTTCCTGCACGTCCCCACCCTCTCCTTCGAGCTGCCCGCGAACCTGGCCAACGGACTGGGCGGAGGCGCCGTGCCCGGGGCCGGCTGCCTGATCCTGTCCATGGCGGCCATCGGGGCCCTGTACGAGATGGAGCGCGAACAGTCGGCTCACCTTTTTGAGATGGCCAAGAAGATGATCGGGCTCTACCTCGAGGAGAAGCGCAAGGCGACGGTCGGCCTGGCGAGCCTCAGGAGGGCTTCGGCCGTCGACACAAAGGTGCCCACAGCCGATGGTAGGGTCGAGACGCCGCTGTGGCTGGCGCAGGCGATGCTCCTCAACAACATATATGGACACAATTGCGCAGATAAGCGCGCCGCCGAGATTGCCCACACCCACTCGGCGACGCTGGTCAGCCTTGCCAGCGGGGCGCAGCTCCTCAGGCCAGTCAGGATAGAGTCCAGGCAGCGCGGCGGCGATGAGAGCATGGAGGGGATCGAGGACCCCTGGAGTGGGGGAGGACAGCAGCAGCAGCAGCAGGCATCCGAGGCCGAGGAGCAGGCCGAGTGGCTCAGGTGGAAGGAGATGGAGGAGCGGAAACGGACGCTATATGTCATCTTCATCCTGTCTAGCATGGTGGTGTCGGCGTACAACCACATGCCGGCGCTGACGAATTCCGAGATTGGCCTGGACCTGCCTTGTGACGAGGAGTTCTTCGCTGCCGAGAGCGCCGCCGAGTTCAATGCCAAGGGAGGGGTAGCCGCCGCCAATCACAACCGTATGACGTTCCACCAGGCCCTTCGGGATCTCTTGTGCGCCGGCGAGAGGCAGCAGCAGCAGCAGCAGCAGCAGTCCCCGCCGGCAGGACCCAAAAGCAGCAGCAGCGGCTCCCACCAGCCCTTTGGCTCGTCGGTCAACCCTGCCGATCTGCCCAGCAGCGACCTGAAGCCCAGCACGTTCGGCTGCCTCGTCCTGATAAATGCGCTGCACAACTACATCTGGGAGACGCGGCAGAGACACCGGAACAGGACATGGACGAATGAAGAGACGGAGCTGATGCACCGCCGTATCGAGCCGGCGCTCAGGGCGTGGCAGGCAGCCTGGGCCAGCAACCCGCGCCACAGCCTCGAGCGGCCAAACCCGTTCGGCCTGGGCCCGCTCTCGGCCGACTCGATCCCGCTCCTCGACCTTGCCTACGTGCGCCTGTTTGTCAACATGTCGGTCACCAAGGAGAAGTTCTGGCAGCGCGACTGGGACGGGCTGGCGCGCGAGCTCGCGCGCGGCGAGGAGATTGTGCAGCACGCCCAGAACTCGCCAACTCAGTCGACTATAACGGACAGGTCCGAGACCTCGGGTGCCGGCAGCTCTGTGTTTATAGATTCCCCGCCGACGCAGTCGTCATCGCCTGACTTTGCTGCCGTCAAGACCCCTTCTGCGACGGGCCTCGGCCAACCGCAGGCCCAGACACAACCTCAGAACCCAACTGGCTCCCTGTCGTCGGCGTCGGGCCTCCCCGCGGTCGGGCGGGCAACGTCGCGGCGGGAGAAGCACCTGCGGCGGGCGGCCTTTTTCGCGGCCGACTCGCTGGCCATGTCAGACCGGCTCGGGGTGACGTTTGCCGACTTTAGCCGCGAGCTGCCGCTGCAGTCGGCCATGTGCGCGTTTGACTGCTCGCAGGTGCTGGCCGAGTGGGTGGCGACGCTGCAGGACCGCGTGGGCCGCTACCTGGGGGTGCTGGGCAAGGACGAGGTGGAGCTGGGCCAGGTTCCCGCCATCATGCTGCTCGAGGAGGAGGACGTCAAGCTGCTGGTCAAGGTGCAGGACGTGGTGGACAGCGCCGAGATCAAGATCAATCTGGATGGTGGCGCGCTGGCGGTGGAGCAGGGCGGCTACGCGGCCAAGATCTTGCGCGTGGCGGCGTACATGCTCGGCAGGAGTGGTGCTTGGCCCATTACGCACCTGATGAGCAGTTGTCTCGAGCAGCACGCGAGCCACATGCGGGCGCGGGCGGAGAGGTCTGTGGTTGCGAGCGACTGAACTTGCTGTCATATTTTTTCTTGTTGGGATGACGACCTGCCACCTCACGGGAAAATGGATATGGGCTTGATTTACGGGGCGTTTGGTTTGAAAACCATGTAACCAGACTTGCTACGATACAAACGAGGCGTGATGGAGTTTTGGTTTTTTGTTACCCATTTTTTGGCAGGCAAAACGAGGCTGTCTGGTGTGTCCAGCACCAATGTACGGAATAACGCCCGCATGAATTATCATGACTATGGATGGACGACAAGTGGTGATGGCTCTAGGTTTATTCCCGTATTTCCCTTAGCTCTCCTATGCCTTGCCCGGATCTCAAGCACTGCTTGCTATCTCGAACCCGAAAAAGCCTGTATCCTGGCTTGAGATCCTTTCTCAGGCACACCAAAAAGCCCGACAGGCCACGGCCGAGACTGGAGGCTCCTGGGCCTTGGACAGACGTGCAGCAAAAACTCGGGTCAGCTCCAGGGCCCAATTGCCCAATCGCAGCAGCAGTCGAGTCGGGTCTCCGGCTTGGCACCTTCCTGATCGAGGAACTGATATACGACGCTGCAAATGGCGCCAAGACGACCGCAGTCCACCAACTTTGCACCTGCCTTGTGCGTCCAAGCTGAAGCCGCCAACCCCGCCGACCTGCCCTGCAGAGCTGGCTGCTACCTAGGAGCGGTGGGTGTGCGCCTGGGCATCCTCGGCTCGCGGTGCCAGGCAGCGCATCACGACATGATGGCCGACGCATTGCGACCGCCTGGCTCCTAATCTCCATGCGCCAGGAACCGCTTGACCCATGTCCCCACACCGCGTCGACTCTCCATGCTGCCCGTCAGCGAGAGGGGCAATGGCGCGACTGGATCCCTGGCACCTGGCGCCAAGAAGGGTCGGCGAGCTGTTTGGCGGAAGAAGTGCTTGCCCCCTCTCTACCAGTTGTCGATCCGGGTAATTGTATAAAAGTTGGCGTCGTCGCCCGCCGTCTCGACGAGTCGCCCTCGATGTCTTCTCTCCTCTTTTTATCCGCGTCTAGAGGCACGACTTTGTCCACTTGACTGTCGACAAAGCAAGAGCAGCGCGTGTCTGCCACCCAAGATGAAGACAGCCTCCCTCCTCTCTGCCGGGCTCTGCGCCCTGGGCGCCCTGGCCAACGAGCCGCTGACGCTGGACAAGGTCGAGGCGGACATCACGACCAGCGAGTAGGTCTTGTCTCATGCTCGTTTGTGTCGGTCCGCGAAGCTAACAACCAACCCCCAGGCTCCGCAACAACCTGTGGCACTTCAACAAGATCGCCCGCGAGAACGGCGGCAACCGCGCCTTCGGCCTGCCCGGCTACGAGAAGTCGTCCGACTACATCCTCGAGCGCGCCCAGGGCCGGTTCCACAAACAGATGGACACGTACAAGCAGTACTTCAACCACACCTTCGAGCAGACCAAGGAGATCAAGCTCACGGGCCCGGACGGCGAGGCCGCCTACGTCATCACGCTGCTCTACAACCACCCCACGCCCGCCGGCGGCATCAAGGCCCAGCTGATCGACACGCCCGTCAACGACGCCACGGGCTCGGGCTGCCTGGCATCAGACTGGGAGGGCATCGACGCGACGGGCAAGATCGCCCTCGTCAAGCGCGGCGTCTGCGCCATCTCGGACAAGCTCAAGTTGGCCAAGGCCCACGGCGCCCTCGCCGTCGTGCTGTACAACCAGAACCCCGGCGTGCCCGTCAGCTCGGCTACTCTGGGTGCTGAGAACATCGGCCTGCTGGTGCCGGTGGCGACCACGTCGCTTGAGAACGGTGTCGCCTGGAAGGCACGCCTAGCCGCCGGCGAGGCCCTGACGGTGACGGTGCTAGTCGACTCCATCTTCGAGACGCGCGAGTCGTGGAACATCGTCGCCGAGACCAAGGAGGGTGACCCCAACAACGTGGTGGTCCTGGGCGCCCACCTCGACGGCGTCCAGGCCGGCCCCGGCATCAACGACGACGGCAGCGGGTCCACGGCGCTGCTTGAGATCATGGGCTCGTTCAAGAAGTACAGCGGCTTCAAAAACAAGGTGCGCTTCGTCTGGTGGGGCGCCGAGGAGGCCGGCCTGATCGGGTCGCTGCACTACACCAGCCCGGCGCAGCTGTCCGAGGCCGAGGCCGACAAGATCCGCTTCTACTTCAACTACGACATGATCGGCTCGCCCTTCCCAGAGTTTGTCGTATACAAGGACGAGAACCCCGGCGGCCTGGTCGGCGGCCAGCTGCTGGTCGACTACATCTCGGCCAAGGGGAAGCCCGCCGAGTGGGGCGCCTTCGGCACCAGCTCCGACTACGTCGGCTTCCTGCAGCGCGGCATCCCGAGCTCGGGCATCTTCACGGGCGCCGGCGCGCCCACGGACCCGTGCTACCACCTGGCCTGCGACGGGCTCGACAACATCGACTACGAGGCCCTGACAATCAACGCCAAGGCCGCCGCCCGCGCTGCCGCGGCGCTTGCTCTGGACCTGAGCGCCGTGCCGCCCCGGTCCAAAACGACGCCCGCCAAGCGGTCCGACGCGGCCTCGGTCCGCCGCGAGTTCCAGCGCTGGGCCAGCATCCAGGCGCACGCCGAGCACCAGCACACGTGCGCGCACAGCGCCAACAGCCGCGTTTAGACGGCTGCGCGTTCCGTTAATGTAATGTAGTATCACGAGGAAAAGGAATAAATGATGATAATTGATGAGTGACTTTTTGTTGCTGTCCGTTCTGCTACCACAATCTCCCTCGTGCAATCTTTGCCCATGTCATGTCTCGGTTGGAGGGTTAAACAGTCACGCCGAGTGAGCCCTCCGATGTTTGGACGAAATGACGCAGACGAGGGTTGCGACGACCCGACTGTCTCGCCAAGACCACCGCGTTCAAACCGGGCCGGCGGACTTGGGACGTGACACATGGCTTGGGATCACCAGCTTTCTCGCTTTCCCAGCATGGTGGGCAGCAAAGCAGAAGCACGCGACATTAGAATCAGATGCCAAGATGCCACGGAAACGAGAGATCCCGATGCTGGAAATTGCTAATTTTTTTTTTAGTTGATTGTCATGCTCTGCCTGACCAAAACAAGTATTATGCCTCTAATCCGTGCAAAAAGATCCCCTTGCCTGCCACCCGCCATGATGGTAGTAGTACTATAGTATAATTCCTGATGGTATCTCTTTCCCAATAACGATTAATGTTTGAAACAATAGCCATGTGTATGTACGCCGTGTGTGCAGGTGGTGGTTGTGCACTCGCGTGTGTGTGTAGTTGTGTGTGTGTGTGTGTGTGTGTGTTTGCTTTCCCTCTTGGTCTCTAAGTGATGGGGAGTCCAGGTGGAAAAGAGGTTTGAAGGTTGAAACAAGGTGCTGACCTCGCCAATCTGAATCCAGAGACGCCAGAGGTGCCAGAAAAAAGCGTGCGATGTTGCCCCAAAATATCCGTCCACGGTAGGTCTCATATTAGCCCGAGCCTCGAATCGTCTTCCAGTGTCGCATGTCGTTCATACACCCTTCCCCGTAAAACCCAAAACCACGTTCCCCAATAGTCCAAAATGAAGGTTGTCCAAAAACTCTTGGTATGGGCGCGCCGCGTAAAATCATCGCGTGGAGGGAGGCTGTGATGCGCGTATATCGGCCGACGGCGTGTAGCGCCCAGCCTCACACCCTCTGCTCCCCCCGCCTGGCCACGCCCGCCATCGAGAGGTGCATGACGGGCCGGTGGATATCGAAGCTGCGGCTCGGCACGTTCCTGCCGCCCGGAGTGCGCGGGTTCGCCACGTTGACCCTGCCCGACCGGTCCGTGAGTCTTGCGGGCGTGTGCACGTCGAGCTCTTCCTCCTCTTCGTCGTCGGTGCTGTCAGAGTCGCCCCTCCTCCTAGTCGTGGTCGAGTCGTCCTCGTAGTCGGCCAGGCGCGCAAAGTAGTCGGCCAGCCCGTCGACGCTGGGCGTGCCGACAATCAGGTCGTAGTTTGGCGGCGGCGTCATCAGGGTGGCTGCGTGCGGCGGCGGGGGCTCCTCGGCATCGAAGGGTGGTGGGTTGTATGATGGGACGCGGATCAGGTGGATTGGTCTGGGCGGCGCCACGGCTGCGTCCTGGTTCCTGACGCGCTGCAGCTGGTTCGAGGCCTGCGCCGCGGCCACCCCGCGCAGGCCGCCGGTTGCAGTGCTGGTGGTGCTGCTGCTCCCGGGCCGCAGGGACGGTGGGGGTGTTGCGGTGCCCATGGGCAGGTGGGCGGCGGGCGGGGTGGCGGGCAGGGCTGCGGCGGTGGGGTTGATCTCAACGACGGGCAGCGTGCCTGTAGAACTGGAAGGGCTGGGGTCGGTAGCGATGACGGCCGAGTCGGGGCAGCCGCACGTGGTGGTCTGGCGGTACGTGGGCGTCTCGAGGCCCGTGTACTGGGGTAGCGACGTGTTGGCCTGGGTGGCGCGGCAGTTGAGCACGGTAAAGGGCGAGTCGATGCTGATCTCGAAGTGGCGGCGGCGCTGGCCGGCCGGGTCGTCGGGGTCGAGGCGGGAGATACGCATGACAATCTGTGGTGGTTGTTAGTGTGCTGTTTAGTGGGAGGCTAAAAAAGATGTATCTTACCTTTATCCAGTGGAAGACGTTGACGTTCTTCCAGCTGCAGTCCGGGTTCAGCCGCTTGCTCTTGTCCCGCGCCATCATCTCGCACGTCGGCAGCCGTACGTTCATCTCCATCTCGGTCGCCGCCCAGTACGACTCGAGGCCCAGGTCCAGGTCGCCGAGCAGGTTCTCGGTCGGCTCGGGGAGCGGCTCGACGGCGCTGGCGCCAGGGAGGTGAACCTGAGCCCTTTGTGCTTCAGCCGCTCGTCTACGCGCCGCGGCTGCCCGAGCGCACTGCCGCTCGTCGGGAGACAATTCGCCACCGCGCAGCACGCGCACCTCGCTGCCCTCATAGGCCTTGGTGTCGAACGGCTTCCCGGCCGTCCTCTCGAGCAGCAGCATCTTGCGGCCCTGGTCCTTGCGCGTGACGCGGCGGTCGCTGGTCCAGTACTCGATGGACTCGGTGACGAAGATCTTGATCTTGTGCACCTGCAGCTTGGCCAGCGGCGTGAGCTTGAAGGCGATGGGGATGCGGGCGCCGATGGGGAACGACTTGCCCGAGATCATGATGTCGTAGTGCAGCTGGTCCTCCCACTGGCGCGCGATGGAGATGGGCTCGCTCATCTCGAGCGACAGCTGGTCCGGCACGCGAACGATGCTGACCTCGCGCACGCCGTGCAGGTTGGGCCGGAAGGCGCCCGCCCGCTCCACCACCGTCTCGAGCTGCCACCGGACGGACCCGTACTGCAGCCGCGTCGTCTCGAGCTGGTGGTGGTCGATGGGCAGCTCGAACGAGTACTCGTACGTGCCCGGCGCGAACACCTTGTAGCCCTTGAGCTGCGTCTGGCTGGGCAGCGAGGGCGACTCGCCCTTGCCGAAGCTGCGCGACTGCACCGACTGCAGCGACAGCCGCTTGAGCTCCTTGGACGTCAGGCTCGTCGACTGTCGGCCCTGCGCGCCGAGGCCGCTGCGCATGAGCGTGTTGACCGACACGTTGGACCCCGTGGGCGACAGGCGGCCCAGCCCGTGCGACGAGCCGGTGCTGTTGTTGGCCGGCCGCTTGCGCGTGGAGACGCACTGGTTCCCGTACTCGGTCTCCCAGCTGTCGTGCATGGCGTGGAAGAAGGTCAGGCCCTGCGTGCGCAGCGACTGCTCCTCGAACAGGTCCACTTTCAGGGGAGGGATGCCCTCGGGCCACTCGGTCCTGGCCCGGCCGACGAGCTTGAGCGTCACCGACTTGAGCTTGACGTTCTTGGACACGTTGAGCACGAGCTTGCCGCGCAGCAGCGCCGTGCCGCTATACGCGTTCTCCCTGGCGTGGCCGTCGTGCTCGAACCCCGACAGGAACACGTTGGGCTCCGCCAGCACGATGGAGCAGCTGAGCCCGCTGCCCGACGCCACCGGCTTCGACGGCACCTCGGTCACGGCTGAGCTCACGATGGCGCTTTTTGCTGACCGGTGCGACAATATGCTACTCCTGTAGTTCGTCGTCGCCGACGTTGGCGACGCCATGCTGCTCATCGGGGGTGGGCGGACCATGTGTTCGACCATGCTTGCGCAAGCCTGCGTCGGCTGCTCCTCGGAAAGATCCCCGAGCCTCGAGAGCCTCCTGCCGATGCTGAGCAGGCTCACCGGTCGCGACCTGGGCTGGACCGTGACTCTGAGCGCTGCTTCTCGCTGTTCAGGTGCCGGGGTCGGGGGACTCTGGTGTGCTGTTCCCGTCCTGGATCCACCGCTAAAGGCGCAGAGAATCTTCTGGAGTACCCTGCTTGCCTTTCCTCCTTCCTGGCCGTGGCCCTGGCTGCTCAGTCTCTTTTCTTTCCTCCTCTTATTGCCACTATTGCTCTTCTGCCTGCCGCTTCTCCTCCTGCCGTTCGCCGTCCCCTCTCCCGACGAAGGGTCGCCCAGTTCCTGCCGGAGGTCGCGGGGGATAAACCCGGCCGGGTACGAGACGATGTGGATCGAATGGGGCCTCCGTGGCCTCGGGCCGATCAGCGGGTTCGGGAAGGTCGCCGGTGCAGCCTGCAGAGAACGGCGGTCGCTGCGGCCCCTGGGATTGAAGTACAGCGTGCCGTGGGCCGAGTGGCAGTACGGCTCTGCCCTCGAGCGGTGGTGGTGTTGGCGCGGCGGCGGCTGGGGTGGCCGGGCGCTTTGTAGCTGGTCTTCTCTGTCTGCAGACATGATGATTGGTTCGAGAAGCGTTAGAAGGCACTAAAACGGCGATGTGTGCGGCGCGGCACGCGTGCTGATGCACGCGGGGCAACAGCAAGGGTGCCGGAGCGGCACAAGACACTCTAACGTCTGTGGCTGCGAGCTAGCTTCGGGTACGACGTGGGCTGGAGTCGTGAGCCGCTCCTAGGCATGGTCGACCTGCACCATATGTTTGGGGCAAATGGGACAGAAGAAGAGAGGGGCGGGTATGTTTGGTCGACTCTCGTCTTGGGCCACAGGAGAATTAAGAATATTGTGGGAAAGACAAGATGCAAAAAGTAAAACAAGGTAGTTCTAGGTCGGGGGATGGCCGTCACGTTATGCCTCTTCCCTTGCACAGAGCACAGGTCTGGAGGGGTGGTGGCGATGCGCTGGCGGCGGGAGGTGAGGGTATCCTTAGGTATCGCGCCGAGGCACGGGAGAGAAGGGGATTTTAGGTGGTAGGGATGGATGATGTTGCGGAGGGCAGCAGGCCGCAACCGGCCGAGTGGAGCACGGCGTGGGCTTAATGAGCACACACTGGGAGCAGCAGGGCAGGGACAAAGAGAGGGAGCGAGGCGGGCTTGTGCGGGGAGGCGAGCCGGGCGCGCAGGCTGGGGGTGTGGAGGGCATGTGGTACGGGACGGGGACAGTGCAGCCCGATGGGAAGGGAGGGGACGGCAATTCAAGGCGAGGAAGGTGACCTGGGGAGGGCCAGTCGCCAGGGCGGGATGGAGCAGAGGGCAGAGAGACAGACAGCCAGTGCCTTGGCCGGTTCAAGTCCAGTCTGGTCCCTGCGGGCGACTGATTCATAAAACCCAGCAGATATTATTGGAGGGAGGGGGGCGTTACGGGTGTATTATCACGGGCTTCCCGGACAGGGCGAGTAATAGGATGGGCGAGTGACAGGGAGGCAGGCGGTCAGGATGGATGCGGAACAGGAGGCCATGTTGGAGCGAAGGGAAAAGGGAAAGGGGCATGGGGCCACGCCACTTGCCAACGCAGAGGCACCAGCCCAAAGTAGCAATTAACGGGCTACTGCGGTGTGAGATGGCGAAACGAAAAAGAAAGGGAGACGGGGAGAGCTGATGGATAGCAAGAAAGAGAAAAAGGGACAGCCAGGCCTAAGGCCCGTTTGCGACAACGACTCGGGCATGTTTCTGCAGCAGCTCCAACTTGCCAGAGAGGGCCGGACCTGAATTCGGACAAAGCACAGCAGCGCGCCAAACGAGCGGCCGGGCGCCGGGCGTTGGGGTTGGGGAATGAAGTCAGATGCGCGGGGAAGTGCGTGGGCGCGCCGACGCTCGTGCCCCTTTTTTTTTTTTTTTTTTTTTTTTTTTTTTTTTTTTTTTTTTTTTTTGGATGCCTCTATCCCTTTGTTCGCTGGTTTCGATTTTCTCGGATGGGTAGTGGAATGTGGAGTGTGATGCAGGTGTGTGCGGGTGTGTGTGTGTGTGTGCGTGGCATGGGGGACAACGGGGAATTGGCCGAACGAAGTTTGAAAACTCTTACCTGGTCTCTCCCTGTCGCAAGCAGCCCGAGACAGCCAGCCACGGTGGCCCTGCGGCAGCCCGACGTTGATTGCTGGTATTTCCCGGGTTGGCAAGATGAAAAAAAGTACGACACGAGAAAACAGCAGCAGCAGCCACAAGTGCAGAGGGCGCCTTGCCTTTTTGTCGTGCAAGGCAGGTGCCGGAAGCTAGCGTTTCGCAGTTGGGGCGAGAGCGAGGGGCAGGACCGAAAAAAAAAAAAAAAAAATGAGCTAAAATGCTAACAGAGACGGCCTGGCCTCGCAATTTCGGAAAGTGTTGGCTTCGGGAAGTTGATGCCCGTCGTTTGATGCTTTTCTTTTTCGTTATTATTATTTTAGTTTTAGTCTTTGCCGGCCAGGCCTTTGGCTCGCCATCTTCAATTGTTGCTGAGTCAAGGCGCCTGCAGGTGCGCGCCGACGTGCAGCAGCGACGATGGGCCAGGACTGTTGCGTGACACTTACCCGAGGAAGAAGTCGCGATGCGATGGACCCGAAAAGCAGAGAAAGGGGTCCGAATTGAAGCGAAAGACGGCTGATCGGTGATCCTCAAGGGGGCCCTGTCGCCGCGGCTCCGGTTGTTTGTGACTAGACGAAGAGACAATTGAATTGATTGATTACATGACCAGCAACAACAAAAAAGAGGAGATGGCAAAAAAAAGGAGAGGGGAGAGACTGACAGGCCTGGCTGCGTCATTGACGATGACGGCACTCGCATCTGACGACATGCTGCACTTGCCAGAAAACCGGGTCGGGTCGCGTTGGCGGGGGTTGGCGCAGGTCTTGGTCGGGCAGACCAAGATGGGCAGTGACAAGCCTGGGCCCTCCTTCCTCCGAGCACGCACTAGCCTCAGTTGCTGCGTGTGTCTCTTGTCTCTCCAGCCACGCACACACTGGCGCGCTGGCCAGGCAGACAGCTGCAGCCTCAGATCACGGGCTGCTGAACCCAGCGACACGCGTCTGCTGACAGATCTTGCTGTTTCTTGTTTGCCAAACCCACCAAGAAAGCAGTGGTGATGTGATGGACTTGCTGCGGCCATCTGACGCCAACCGACATCTGCGACGGAAGCTACCCTCTCTGGTGTGGTGGCATCCGTCACGCTAGGAAGCTCCATGCTGTGCATTTACCCCTAACGAAAAGCTAGCGGAGAGCCAAAAATACGTGACAACGTGCATCTCCCTGTTCGGGCGGGCACCTGGCTTCCGTTGACCATCCCCCACGAACGATCATGCATGTCTCTTTTCCTCTGTCTAGGTAGGTAGGTAGCTATCTTCTCCCGCCGGCCGTAACCCGGAGAACCGACCAGGCCGCGTACCACCCTCGCTAGATTTCGGACGGTTTTTTTGCCAAGGAATCCCGATCATGCCGCCCGATCGCCCTGGTTGATTCGCCCCTCCCGGAGCTAAGGGCAGGCCAGACCGCGAGTTTTTCTCCTAAACAACGGCGACTGGCCAGGACCTTGTTTCCGTCGCGGGGTCGGCGGAGATTCCACGTCACTCGGCGACGCCAGAATCGCAAGGGCCATCGACGAGTGCCCGTCTTTCGGACGGATCTCGAGGCCGGGGAGACCTGGACGGTACCCAAAAGCAGGCGCGGCGCGCAAACGCAAAAACCTTGCTATCATGACAGGATCGCAAGGACACGAACAGCTGGGCCACATAGAAGCCGGCACGGGCGGCACTTGTGCGTCGTTTCAGGATTTTCCTTGGCTCGCTTTCCTGCTTCCCGTCCTCCTGGGACCCAAGGTCGTTGCAGCTCGCTTGTGTGGCTGATGCACGATGCGCGCAGTGGCTTTTTCCCATTTGGCTGACCCCTGGCCCCGTGCACGCTTCTCGTGGCACCTGTTTTCGTGCTTCGTGTCTTGCATCGTTTCTCGCATCATGGAAACCCAGGAAAACAACAAACACCATCCTATCGAAGCATTACCCAAATGCCTCAATTTCCCACCCTCACGAATCGTTTTTCTTGATACCGTTCCGGGTCGGAGCGTCCGCGAAGCATGAAAGCATAAACAGCGGTCAGCAGTCAGGCCCACGAGTTAATCTACCTGGGCTCCTTCTCTAGCGGGAACTCCCCCTCGCCTTGCCGCCCCGTCGCCTGACCAACCCCCGTGCGGGAATAACCAATCGCTTTTGTTAGTCGCGCGGTTTGTGTTTGATCGCCCCGTTGATTGCCGGTACTGCCGGCCGCGATGCAACCTGCGCGACAAGGCCGCATGCGTCGCTGGGGGATGACGGGTGTGTTGTCTCGCTCCTTGTGCTCGATGGCATTTCCATCCCGCCCTCCCGGCATCGGAGTTCCTGTGGAACAGCTGCTGCCAACCATTTCCCTGTTTCTCCATTGAAACTCCATTCGCATCGCCCCGCAACCCGCCCACTTTGCTGAATAACAACCTTGCGTGCTTGTTTGCCTCTTGATGCCGACCATCTCCATCTCCCTCGGGGCCCGGTCGGCGATGCGTCGGTCGTCAGACCTCCCTCTTCTTTTCATTTCTCGTTCGGCCGTTCTCGTGACTCTTGACGCCTGCTTCTGCGTTGTCGTCCAAGCCGTTTGGACCGAAACTTTACATGGGGTGTCGAACGCGCTTCTGGAACACGCCAGTGCCGAGTGCTAACCAAATGCAGAGACTTGTTGGAATCTCTGCAGCAAAGGGTGCCGTGACTTCGGACGCCTCCGGCCGGCATTATCCTGTGCTTGCCTAGCCGCTCTTCCCGAGGTAACTCGCTTTCGGCCGGACACGATACTGGCCCAGGCGAGAGTTTTCTGTGCGAAGCAAACAAGCCCCCAGCAGCCCCTGGCTGTCTGTCAGTGGGATTGGGACAGCCGAGGTGAGGATGACGAGCAAAGAGGGCGAGCTGAGTCTGCTTGCCCTCGGCAGCTCCCCAGAGAACCGCCCTCGCCTTCTTCCCCAAACAGGCCGCTGAAGCACGTAGCTTTGGAAGCCGACCCAGGGCCTGGCCGCGCCTGATTCTCCATCAACCCTCTCTTCTCAGCACCTGCAAGCGCAAGCCAATGGCAGCCTCCCGATAACACCGTCCAAGTGGCACACCACCGCTCGCCCGGCTCGGCCTCCCCCGTTCATCGGCTTCCTCTCAGCTCCCCGCCTGACCGGGTTGTATCCCTGAAGCCGACTCCAGGGCGACCAGGACGGAGCCCCCCTCTACACCGTATCTCCCTCGATCGTCAATCTTGCGCGCTTCATGCGCTTTTTC
>JNVV01000064.1:164291-183896 GCA_000733355.1 Falciphora oryzae
TTTTCGTCGAATCCACCTCCCACTCGCAGTCGAGGCTCTTCATGTCACGGCATGCCCATCGCCGCTTTGGGGTAGGGGTCTGCATACAGGCAGGCCACTGCTCATGGTCTTGGTCCATCCCCGCCATCATGGCACATGCGTGTTGGCCTTTTCGACCTTGGGAGGTGACAGAGACCAAGTGCTGCGCCAGCCCTGTCTACTCGCATCGACCCGGAAAGAGGCAAACCAACCTTCTGGGAGCGCCAAGATGCCGCCTTCAGACGACTCGGCCTGGAATTTTTCTCTCGCTCGCTTGCGGAATCTTCCCTTGTGAAGCTCCTCTGGCGTCGCTGCATTCATGTGGGCCTCGTGGCGCAACGGTAGCGCGTTTGACTCCAGATCAAAAGGTTATCCGTTCAAATCGGGTCGGGGTCAACTACTCAATACGGGTTTCTTTTTTTTCTTCGTTTTTTCCCGTCCCTTTTTCTTTTGGCCGTTTATCTCCCCGCTTGTTTCTCACCTCCCTCACTCCTCTTTTTGCACGCACGTGCTGGACTGTTCGGCGTCTCCTCAGACACCCGAGATGCTGGCTCGAGCTGGAGAACGGGAATCCTGAAGGTCGGTGCGGAACGCGATGCTACCGACGGCGGGGACGCGAAAACACTGGCGATCGTGTGTGTGTGTACGCATTCGTGTTCGGTTAACAGACCCCCTCGACAGCACAATATACCTGGGGGCTGTTCTATACATCCAACGTCGCGAGTCGGCGGCTCTTCGGTGCGGAGGAGAGGGAATCACCACTCGTGCCCAGAGCCCTGGCCAACAGAGCCCCTGAAAACGTCGTCCATGCGCATTGTTTGACGGGCGGAGTCCTGGGTGGAGTCTCCCCCGTCCGAGCATCGACATCTCTCTCTCCGTCCTGATTGCGCCTCGATAAGCGCGTTTAGCGAGGTTTCCTGTTGGATATTTTTGGATTTAGAGATGGCCTGGGCCTCGTCTTTGGTGGGCAGGCAAGGACACTGGGGATAACGCTACCCAAACAAAACACGACGGGGTCAGGAACCCGCAACGATCAGTTTTCCTATCGCCTTTAGACAGGCGCGGCTCGCGAGCTTGTCCGTCGTATTTTGGGAACTTGCAAGGTTACCCCCTTGAGCAAGCGACAATGGGACGAGGGGCAGCCAACGTTCAGCGTCGGTTAGTAGCCTAACAGTCGCATCCGCGTGCTTGGGTATCTCCATTTTCTGGGAATAGAATCGATGCGGTTCAGGCACGAACAGGTCCCACGTGGCAGGGAAACTGTAAGCGGCCGATCTCACGATGTAGATGTGTTGGTCGAGGATAAAAGGAGCCAGATGGTAGCCAAGGCTATTGTGTTTCCCACCATCCTCATCTTCCACCTACCAGACACGATAATCAGTCCTCTCTTCTCTACTCTTCTTTCGGTCGACCAAGGCACAGCCAGCCATCCACTCTCCTCTCCTCCTCCTACAAAACACCAAGACCAACAAACAACCAAACAACACCTCCAAAAATGCTCTCCACCACCCCCCTCGTCCTCCTCGCCACCGCCCTCTCGGCCGCGACCGGCGTCCTCGCCGTCCCCCAGTGTACGCCCCTGTTCTCGGGCACGTCCGGCCGCATCAGCTACACGGCGTGCGCGGTCGCGCTCGACTCCAAGGCCGCGGCCGACCCGTCGCCCGTCGTCGCCTACTTCCAGAACACGATGGGCTGCAAGCGCGTCGTCAACGGCGACGCCAAGCCCCTCGTCGGCCAGGTCAACGCCGGCTCCTGCGACTCGCCCGGCGGCGGCCTGCTGGGCAAGATGACCGAGATGGTGCCGGGGTACTCGATCAACATCCGCCAGTACATGCCCCCCTGCCTGCCTGGCAGCAGGGGCTGCGCTTAAGTGGCTGGTTCTTTCTTCCCGGCGGCCTCTGCTTTTTTTTCCCCTCGGCTTTTTTCTAGCCAGCGATTCTTTTGTGCATATTTTCTTGATTTCTTTGGTATATATTCTAGCTGGGCGCCTGAGTCTGGTGTTTCCGTCATAGACATGTGTTTGGCATTGCGTCGGCGAAGGGTTGTGGATGAATGGGGATTTAGGGGTGTTGTGGGAAATGGTGTCGATATTGGATTATTTTAATCGTTTGTTTCTTTCGACGCGAATCTATTAACAATGTGTTCTACTTCATCCTCTGCTCGCTGTCCCATCTTCATCCTAGACGTGGATTAGGGGACACATGTCTTGGTGGCTCGCGTAACCACTTTGGCATGCCTGTAAGTAGCAAGTAGCGCTCTTGGGACTGCACTTCATCCCTATACAAGTAGTTGAGAATGGCAATGTCCTCGTCTAAATGTCATTCTGCACCACGTCCACTTGCTTCACGCATAATCACCAGAGAAGGACCCGACATTCTTGGGTATTATCACAGCCTTTAATCTTTATCTAACTCGTAAAAGTCTCATGCACATGTACAGACTAGGAAAATCGCGTCTATATCAAGGAGAAGCACAAGGAACGTTTCCGTCTCCTATTTGGAGCCACCCAACATTGAAAACCAGGAGGTCCCTGCCGAGCAAAGAGTGACTTCTCGGCCTCTTCCCTTTCCATCCCAGTCCCATATTTTCCCAAAGCTCAGAACCGACGGCGCTCTAGATTGTGTAGCGGAAGAATGAGGCGTTGTCGCCCTTATGACGCTCGGCCACGCGCTCCTCCTCGGTGTACTCGGCGGGGGGCTTGTACTCTGCGTCCCTGCGGGCGTTCTCACGGCGGAGGTAGATGTGCATGAAGATGGACAGGACCAGGGCCATGCCCTCGAGGGCGAGCAGGGTCGCGTGGCCCGAGATGTAGTGGGGACCGTCGCGGGCCAGGTACAGGTAGCCCGAGATGGTGCCGCCCAGGTTGCCGAAGCCGACGTGCATGGCAATGCCGACTCCGCGCTTGAGCGAGCCGCCGATGTTGTTGCCGTTCCAGGCCACGCCCTGGGGCACGTTGGGGTAGATGCCCGAGGCGAGGAGGAAGCAGCCGGCGTATTTGACGCTGTTGGACTGGCTGACGATGAGCATGACGAGGCCGGCCATACTGGGGGACAGTCAGCATTTTGTGTCATCGGGAGAATTGGGGAGGAACTGAGAACTTACGCCATGAGGATGAAAAAGATCATAAACAGACCACGCTGGCCCAGGCGGTCGGCGGCCCATCCTGCCGTGATACAGAAGAAGCAGGCGACGACGTAAGGGGGCACGGTCATGAGCTGGGCGACCTTGGGGTCGGTGTAGCCGAGGCCCTTGATGATGGTGGGCAGGAAGAGCGAGTACGAGTAGAGGCCGGTGTAGATGCCGATGGTGATGACCATGTGGACCCAGATCTTCCAGTCCTTGAGGGCGTCCCAGAAGTAGCGCATGTCGAACTCGTCGGCCAGGGACGAGCGGTCCAGCTTGAGGCGGCCCGTCACCTCCTTCTTCTCGGCGGCCGAGAGGAACTTGGCCGTGTCGGGGTAGTCGTGCATGACCTTGTAGGCGAGGAGAGCTAGAGGAAAGTTAGTGCCTGCGTTGCTTTTCCAGAGCCGACGGCGGTTACTCACCAACAAAAAAGGTCAGGAGGCCCTCGAGGATAAAGATCCACTGCCACCCCGAAAGACCACCGACACCCTTCATCTCCAGGATGCCACGGGCCAGGAGGCCACCAAAGGCACCGGCGCACGTGGCAGCAGAGAAGAAGATGGCCATGCGCAGACCGCACTCGTGGCGACGGTACCACATGGTGATGCTGGTGGGCGTCAGCAAACTGGATTTACAGGTAGACGAGTAGTGACAAAGACGAGGGCTGCTTACTAGTAGGTGATGCCCGGGAACAGACCGCCCTCGGCGATGCCCAGGGCGGCGCGGCAGACCATGAGGCCGGCGTAGTCGTGGACGATGCCGAGCAGGGTGGTGCAGACGGCCCAGGCGACCATGATGGAGGGGATCCAGATGGAGGGCCGCCAGCGCTTCATGGCCATGTTGGACGGGATCTCGGCGGCGACGTAAAAGGGGAAGAAGATGGACAGGGCGTCGTTGTACTGCAGGCGTGCCGCGTCCAGCTTGAGGTCGGCCTCGAGCGTGTCGAGGCGGGCATTGCCGATGTTGGTGCGGTCGAGGAAGGAGAGCAGGTACAGACAACTGTGATTGCCAGGTTAGTGACGTGATCTGTGATCTTGGAGCGAAGAAAAAAAAACTCACGCCAGGAAGGGGATCAGGTGCAGGTCGATGCGCCGGATCAGCTTCTTGGTCGCCGCGACATCCCAGGACTCTGTGGCCTGCTCCGGGTCCTCGGTCCGGTAGTCGATCTGGTCCTGGGTCGGCTTCTCGCCGCCATCCTTCTCGGCGCGCACGCTGGGGGTCTGGCTGGCGGCGCCCTTCTTGATCTCGTGGTCAGACGAGAGATCCGACGTGTGGCCCATTTTGGCGGTTCCTGCTTGTTTTCGCCTCCTTTCTAGTTTGTTTGTCTGGGAAGCAAACAAAACTCCTGCGCCCGGGGTCTTGGGGAAACGACCTCGGCTGTGGCGGCCTGGTAGGGCGAGGTCCGAGTCAAGGGTGACCGGCGAGGTGAAGGGTATATGGTTGCTCCTTCGAACCAGGGAACGAAAAGCACCGCCTGAGCAGGTCGAGGCGGGGCAGGGAGAAGAGAAGGACAACAGGAAAAAAAAAAGGGGAAGAGACAACGGACCACGAGGGGGATGAGGAGAAAAGGGAAAAGAGAAGGGGACCCTGGATGGGACGGCAGGGCGGGAAGGCGTCTAGATAAACAGAATCTCGCAGGCCGGTGGGATGCACGACCTCGAGGGTGGAGAGGAGGAGGCCCGGCGGGTTGGCAGGGCGTGTGGGTGTGCGGTGCATGGTCGAGGTGTGGGTGGGCGGGAAAATGATGATGTTTGGGCCACCCCTGTCCCCTTGGAGCTCGTTTGCTCGTCCGTCCTGGGCCAGGGTGGCTCCTCATTGGGCATGCACGGGGCCTGGGATCCGCCTTTCGCTGCTCACCACCCCAACACGACGCTAGGTGGAAGGGAAGACAACGTCGGTCGTCGAACTGGAAGCTGGGGAAAAAAAAGTGCAAGGACGAAAGGGTCAGGAAAAAAAAGAGGGTCCGAGACGGGACGGCACCAGAATGGGGAAAAGGATCAACGGGCTTGCTCGTTTAGCTTTTCCTTCTTTTCCTTTTTGGCCCCCGACCCGAGCACGGCGTTGCTGACACGCAGAACGAAGGAGCCATTGATGATGGCCTTCCAGGTAACCCTTCGAGTCCACCAACCAGCCGCCGGGCCTGCGAATCCGAGCAACCAACCGGCGTTGCAGTCGTGCCATCAGCCATCAGCCCCCGGATCCCTGGAATTAGCCTATCACAGCATGCAGTGCATATTTGATATAAGGATGAAGGCGACAGGAAGCTCGAGACACGCGCTGAAGCGGCGGATGATGGGACGAGCGTAGTTAGGGCGGATGGGCTGAAGCAGACGCAAGGCAGGTAGCCGTCTTTTTTTTTTTTTTTTTTTTTTTTTGAGAAGGGATGGTGTCTACGGCGCGCGAGTCAATTTGGGGTTGTTGCACTGGAGAGCCGACCCAGGCTTGCTGTGCCTTGCTGCTCGGTCGGTCTTGGCGGCAGGACGTAGAATGGCGACGGCACAGGTGGGATTGGAGACGGGAGCGGTGACGCCTGGCCTCGGACACGGTGTTGCTGCTGGGGTTCGTTTCCCCAAGGCGGTATGGACGGCTTCCATGGCTCGAAAAGCACGGCCGCCGCGGGGGGGCTTATGCGCCAAGGCCAGCGCACTCGGCCCTTCTGTCCGGGTACCTTTCAGTTGATGTTCATTGACCTCGCGTTCCGCACCAGTGGAAAGGGCTGAACGGGCTAGGGTTGGTTACCTTGCCGGAGCGCCACCGGTCGGCGGACTGGAACATGCATTGGTTTATTTAGCAGAGCGCAAGACAGAGATGTCGTTGCCTCGAGGCGCTACGCCCAGACGACAGTCCGTCGCCTCCAATTGCCAACGCGCACCCCCCAAAGCTTGACCCCTCCCAAGGTGTCTTGTCGCTCTTGTCGCTGTTCGCTTGCCCGGAAAGCCGTCAATCACAAGACGGGACAAGCCCGCCCAGCGTCTTGTCCAGATCTCTTTTCCTCTGGCACTCCCACCCACCGCTTCCAGACGCAGTGCCAACACAGCGGCAAGCAGGCAAACAAGCGACATCAGCCTGCGGATCCCCTTTCCGGGTCTCTCCTCCACTGTTCTACTCCACCCTCCATGCCAGCCAGGCCCCTCCCCCACTTTGATTACCCCGTGGGATTCTTAAACGAGAGTGGAGGCATGCTCTCGACTCTGTTCTTCTCGACGAGGGTCCCATGGACATTGGGAGAAAAGGCTGACATATTTTTTTCGCTGTGCAATATCTTGGCTGGTCTTCTCCTGACCAAGCGACATAGGCCGCGATGGACACCTTGTCGACAGACATGGGCAAACCCTCTCCGGCTTTCCTTTCCTTGGGGGTGTTCTCTGGCTTGTTGGGTCCTCCTGTCGCATGCAGGCCCTTGCTGACATGCAGGTTAAATGCAACCCGCTCCCGGTTAAGTTGCTCTCACCCACCCACCCACTCCCTAGCTCCCTATCATCACCGATGCCATGTGCCGCTCGCCCCTTGACCTGCCCAACTATCTCCCCCTCCCTTGCGACATGATGAGGGCGACCATGTCAGCCAAGACCTTTGGACTGGCGCCGTTGCTTTCTCCTCCTTCCTCTCTTCGGACTGGGCGACAAGAGATCTCGGGAAGATTCTCGCCCTCGGCCACGTGGTGCCAATGTAAGCCACAGGAGCAACATTCCTGAGAGGGTGGGAGGCGCCATCCCCCACGACCCGAGTGGCCGACCCTTTACCCACTCGTTTTTTTCTTGAAAAAAGCAAGACCACACACTGCCGTTGGCGGCGACTAGGTCTCCAACATCCTTCCGCCCGAGGGACCTAGTCCTGCTCCGGCTTGCCTGCCCGCCTGCCCCACACACACTCAATGTCGACAACCGACTTCTTGCACAATCTCGAGGGGCAATATCGTTTTTTTTTTTTTTTTTTTCCCCAGTGGGATTGCATGGCAGCAAGCAGGAGTCGGGCATCGGAAATCCGTCATGTCTCCGAGTTCGCTCATGTGTCCATGGATGAGGGAAGCATCCGGCTTTCTGGTCCTCCTTCGCTTTTCGCCTTTGTGTTGTGGTCCGGCGATCAACCACACACGCTTCCGCGTAAACCAGATGGCCGGTAAATTGAGCACATCAACGGCAAATGAAACCCAATATCCAATGGCCAATATCACAGCCCCAAAGGCCAAGACTTCCCCGACACCCTAGAAGGGGCAAAATCCTGCGTGGGACCTCCATCCCTCCACCTAGGTAAAACCAGTGACATGCCGCCGAGAAAAGCGCTCGCCCAGCCGTCTCCCCGGATGCGGGTTTCGTCCCTCCGCCAAGTCTTCGGCCGGCAGGCTTACGCAGATACAGCTCGTCATGAGCCCGCCACGTCTTGGCGCCGGCGCAGACAGGACCCGGCGGGACGAGCCAGACAGGTTTGGCTCTTGCGTGTCGTCGCCCCTCCATTACCACATTCTTACCATATCACTTTCTGCAGGCCAGACACCACGCACCCACGCACCTGTCAGCAGCTTCTTTCTTCGCTCCCGATTGCCCTTTTGGTGACCCGTTATTGCATGATATTGCATTGCATGGCTCGACCCAGCAGCACCGCCGATCCTTCCGGTCGACTTCGGCCGGCCACGTGGAAAAAGGATGGGCGGGACGAGACAGCCGCTGTGCTAGCGGCGTCGAGCTGGGGTCGATTCGTCGCACACCAAACCTCGTCGTGCGCGACAAAGACAGAGATAGCAAAAAAGACGCTGATGCATCGTACGATAGCGCTGGTCGCGGACAAAGATCAAGCCGTTTTAGTTCCCTGCCGGCGTTTTTCTTTTCTCCCCTAGACTAGCCCGATCGGTAGGTGTATCCTTTTGCCCGGGCCTGGACCAAAGGGCGATGCAACGCGGCCCCATGCGGCGCCCGGGGGTTTCGCGCGCGCGCCAAAAAGAAAGGTTGGTCGTTTACCGCGACGGCGGCGGGGCACCAAGACGGCATGTGACGAAACTACTGTAGCTCGCGCCAGGCACCGCCCCGGAGTTATGGAGCTCGGGTGCTCCCAGGCGCGGCGGGTGCACAGGCGAGGGCTCGTCTCAGGAGGGAGGCCAGCACCTGAACTGTCCTTTAGTGCCTCGGGGATTCCCGCTAGGCGTGATTTTTTAGGTGGTGAGGCTGAAAGGGCCTGGAACTTTGGGGAAGGGGAACAGGAGCTAGAGGAGTCCGGAGTTCTCAGGAGATGCGAGCCAAGGGTAAAGTGAAGTGCTGAGGATCTGAATTTGCAGCAGCTAGTATCGATCTGTTGGAATCTAGCGCTAATTGGGCTGAGAAGCGATACGAAGCGCGTGCACTGCGCTAGGTCGGGATTCGTTGTGCTCTGGTGGCGGCTGACTGTCGTCGAGCTGGTGTTGCAGGGGAAGGCCTGCTGGGCATGTTGACATGGTGATATTTCGAAGTGATCGACATTCAGCCAGGCAACAACATCGCGGCAGGCATCCTGGACAGTGGACACAAACGATCGAAGCGCCCGTGCTACTGTTGGCCGTCTGCCCGTCTTGTGTTCCATTGTCCTAAACTTGGCCAGCAGGCACGTGGCGAGGTGGCAGCACAGCATGTGCACCTAGATTTGCGTGGTGCGCCAGAAAAACTGTCCGTCGCTGCGTCCACGATCTCGATGCAAAGCCCAATGGCACATTCCGGTGCAACGGGTGCTGACGGCGTGGGAGCCCGCAGGACTTGTCGTCCTTTTGCATTTTCCCCGCCTATTCTACCAGGGCTGCATTTGCTTGGGTTCCTTTTAAGTTTGCACCTGCCTTTGTAGCCAACTCAGAAGCGAGCTGGCTTGGATCGTCGTCAGTAGAACATCTCTATTGGTCGACCAGCCTGCACGTTATTTTAAACAGACGCTGGCTGCAGTAGGCACACAGGCAGCATCCAAAGTCAGTTCAAAAAGACGCATGCTTAGATCGCATCGTCTTTAGGCGGACAGGACTGGAGGGTTCTGGATTGAAACTGCCACCAGCCAGTCCTGAAATTATCATCACGACTTGGGGGTCTTACGCACCAGCTCTTGGTGTATGATAAAAAAAAAAATTATACAATACTAGTAATAATACACCAACTTGACTACGTGGATCGACACTAGGGCAACCCTCAAAGAACCAAGACCAGTGCCGCACCCAGGGCCACGCCGCCCGCCACCCAAGAGGCCCGCATTCCAGCAGCGCCAGCCGTCTTGTGGTTGACGTTGAGCTGGAACAGCGGGTCCATGGGCTGCGTGCCGGCCGTCTCGCTGAGCGGCACGATGCTGTCCTCGACGCAGTACTTGTCCGGATCCCCCCACGTCGCGTCCACGGCCATCTTCCAGTTGGCGTCCGGGTCCATGACGGACTGCGGCGTGTACCAGATGCGGCAGTTGGCGGCCTGGTATAGGAACTGGTACGGCGTCGACGCGTCGCCCATGCCGAACGCGTTCTTGGCGTTGATGCTGCCCGCGTTGCCGGGGCGCGACGCCCGCGTCAGCGCGTACGCCGCCCCCAGCACGCTGACCTCGCTTCCTGCCAGCTCGCGGGTCTTGGCGGGCGGCGCGAGGGTCAGGATTGCGCGCGCGGCTGCTGCGATGGACTCCATTCGGTACACCTGCGCGCCCTCGACGCCCGCGACGGACTGCATCTTCCCGCCCCGCGGCCGTCCGCCGACGACGGTGGCGCGCACGTTGGCCTGCTTGATCAGCAGGTAGGCCATGAGGGTGCAGGTGCTGCCGCACGTGCCGTCGGTCAGCAGCACCACGTCCTCGGGCGCGAAGACGGCGGGCGGCGGGTTGGCGCGGCTCCCCGTGCCCGTCAGGTTGAAGCTGCTGCTCGTGTCGTTGAGGGGGGTTTTTTGGTAGGCGCTAAAGTAGTCGCCTTTTAGAGAAACGGGCGCCAGGATGTCCTCGACTGTCGTAAAGTTGCGGCCGTCGGGCGCGTACACGGACCCGGGCACCAGGTTGCCCATGATCTCCGAGTTCTCGAGGACCGACAGGGCGGCGCGCTCGTTGGGCGTCGTGTACACGTCGGTGGCGTTGGGGGTCTTATCGAGCACCAGGTTGCCGACGCGCGCGATGTTGACCATGGAGTCGGTCAGGCGCATGTTGTTGGCCTGGAACATGGTCACGTTGGGGAACAGCTGCGCGAACAGGTCGTAGCCCGCCACCACGTAGCCGCCGCCGTTGCTCGACACGTCGATCACCAGCTTCTCTTTTCCTCCGTCCTTGCACTTGGCCAGGAACCGCTCGACCGTCTGCTGGAAGTTGTTGAGGTAGTCGCCGTTGTACTCGCTGTCGGCGCTAAAGGCCAACACCGATAGCACCGCCACGTTGTCGTAGCCCGTGCCGTTGAGGAAGTAGCCCGCCGTGATGTTGGCGCCGTCGTCGCGCACCACGGGGTACGGGTAGCCCGAGATTGTCGGCTCCGGCGGCGGGAGGTCTTGCTTGGGCGACGGCGAGTTCGTCCCGCTCGCCGACGATGACGAAATCATGTACATGGACGTCACCGACGGCTCGTCGGGCATGGTGGGCGACGGCGTCTCCTTGACCTCGAGCCCGACGTTGCTCATCTCGGCCAGGGACGAGTCCGGCTTGCACCAGCGCTGGTAGAAGTCCTCGCCGGTGCGGATGCCCGTGAAGTTGATGCCCGTGCGCAGGATGGCCATGTTCTCGCTCGTCTTGATGGTGCCGTCCTCGTAGGCCAGGGTCAGGGTCGGCCCCATGTAGCCCAGCGACGCCGCGATGACGGGCGATCCTGCGGGGTTCGAGTAGCTCCTCACGTACGAGTTCCACTGCGAGTCCGGGTCCTGGTAGCTGGAGTACTTGAGGTTCATGTTCTCCGTGTACGTGATGGCGTCCTGCCCGTTGATCTTGATGATGGCCGGCGGCATCTGGAAGTCTGCCGGTGGGCCATCGCCCGACGTTCCGTTGTTCCATTTGGCCGTGCCGTTGTTCCTGGTACCGTTCATGGCCGCACGGATAGCCTCTGCAAGGCAAGCATGTCAGCAACCGTTTCCGGGATTACTGCTGGGGTAATGCTTAAACCAACCTTCATGGTACAGCATGGGAACTTCCTTGCCGTCCCGCGAAACCGAAACGAGATCGTCGGCCATGCTGTTCCTAAACGAGAACGTTTTGAGGGCATCGGGCCGGTAGTAGAAGTGGCCGTCATGCGCAGTATACAGGAGCTCGACGATGGCGATCTGGAAGTCGAACTCGCTCTTGTACTTGCCGTTCTGCGCGCCGTCGGCGATGTCGTCCAGGCCCTGCTGGATATCCGTCGGCGGCAGCATGTAGTCCCTGGGCGGGGCCTTGAGGAAGGGCAGAGTGCTCTGCCAGTTGACAAAGGCCTTTAAGCTCCGGATCATATCCTGTGCCGGCCCGATCTTGTTGGGGACCGTTTGTAGGCACTCCCACGCCATCCTGGCCGGGATCCTCGGGTTGGCTGGGGGGGGGGGGCGGGCGATTACGTTAGCCTCAAAAACAATGCAGGGAATAGAAAGTGGTAATACATACTGGCATTGGGGTTTGCTGCCATGTACTCTGCCGCGGCCGGCGCAATCTTTTCGCAGGGCTCCCCGCCCGCGGAGGGTGCTGGAACTGCAGAGGCGGCGCCGAGCAGCAGGCCCAGGGCCACGGCGGAGGACTTCATTGTGGGCGTGGCGGCAGCACGGGAAGTGAGGATGCAGCGATCGACGCAACGCAAGAGAACGGACCCCCTACATGTGCGGTGGTTGCTGGCTCTAGGAGACATCTCTGCTTACAATGTGCCACGTCCATATATAACTCTTGCTATGTCGCTGCGGCCGACTCAGAGCTCCCTTTTTCTCTCGTCCTATTCTGCCATTTTACCATGCTCTAGACGGGTATGCGGCTTCCCATACGTGCGTTTTCGCTGCCTCCCGTGCTTTTTCTCATCTTTTGGCCTAGTTGCTGTTAATACGTAGAGACGAAGGTTTCCCGAGAACGGAAAGGTTTCGGTTCGAGCGGTGTCTGCCTCCCCGCAGCGGCAGACCACATGGCAACGGCTGCGCCGTGTATCATGAATTACGTCGGGCACGCTCGGCCGGAAACGTGTCTCTGAGGGGCGATGGCCGCGGCTGGAAATCTGCTAGAATGTTTCCGTGGCCCCTGAATTCTTGTGAGAGCCCTTCGGTGCTGCCGGCATTTTCCTAGTCAGCATGATCCTGGTTGCCCTGTTGGATGACAAGGGCCTGTGACGCTTTGTGAAGGGACGATTGGAAGCAGGGAGAGAAGGGTGGCAGCTGCCCCCGGGGTTGGGGCTGCATGGCGAACTCGCTCTGGTAACGAAGCGTGCTCATGTTGCAAGTCAACGGCGGGGCTACATACCGCTCTCGCACCATTGTTTCTGGGCTGGTGTTAGGGTTTGGAGTAATCTAGCGTGCGGGAGAGGTGCCCGGTGTGGTGCGCAGCCGACGCACAAACCCTTTTCGTTGCGGCACATGTCGCGCCCTGTCATCATGTCAGGTCGAGTCCGATGTTTCGAAACACGTCGCAGCACTCCCCACGTCCGGGTCGATCCGGCTGCAACGGGTACCGCCGCTCTGGCACTGGACTGGGTTGCAAGGGGCCAATGGGGCCGTCGTTTGGGGGCAACTGCTGCGACTGCTCTGCCAAGCCAACAGCCCTCGTCGGCAGGGCAGATGGAGACCAAGCCGACAGGAGGCTCGCGTGCATTTCCCTGTTGGGTCTGTTTTTGTTTTGTTTTTCGTTTGCCATCACCAGTAGCAGCGATGGTTCTGGAACAGGCCACAAGCGAGCGAGCCCAAGTCGCTAGAGTACATATTAAAGTCTCATCAATACGGGGGGCCGCCAGAGACAGTTTTGTCGCGAGGTCTTTCTGTGGGGAGCGAAAAGGCGGGGGATACGAGAAAACGGTGACATATGCCCAGCCGGCAGCGCCCAAAGTCCCCGCAGTGTGGGGGTTGCACCTTCTGGTTTTTGCACTGCGATAGCAGGCACTGCTGTGCTCTCTCGAGTCGGGGCCGTGTTCGGGACAGCCTCGAGTCATCGCGAGACATCGGCGATAAAAACTCTATCGCGTCGTCTCGACGCGCGCCAGACGCTAATTTTACGACATCTCAATCAAATCAATCAAATATACCGCGGTCTAGCCCACGTCGGGCCAGCCAGGCCCCGGCTCTGATGACGCTGGGCTGACTCTCTGCTTTGCTGAGAGCGCCCCCGCAGCCATGGCGTCACCGCCCATAATGGCTATGGCTGAGCGTCGGGCGGAAAAAAGATCGACTCGCGCTGGTCCCAACGCGGCCTCCATCCAACCCAATTGACGCCGCAGACTCCAGACGAACATCGCCAGCCCGCCCCGCTGCCCATCGAGGAAACAATCATGGCCCCCTCCCACGGGGACCGCCCGCCAGAGCAGAACACCGGAGGCCTCCATGGCGAAAGCCCGGCCCAAGATGCTGTCTCGGGTAGGCCGCGTCAGTCGTCCCGAGCCAGAGAGAATGCGAGCGCGTCCTACGGCTCCTCCAGGGGCGACACCGTCTTTACGGATGGCGATGCCAGCGTGGCGGCGCCGAGCATCTCTGTCGCCGAGGGGCAAGTGAGGAAGCCATGGCTGAAGCGCGTGGCCGCGAGGCTGGGCCTAGACCTGCCGACGCTCAAGATGATGCTCAAGTACGTGATATTCGAGGGCTGGCTGGCTGTCCGACCTCATGTGATGCAACTGACCCAGATGCAGAGGCTCCCTCCCGCCCATCATCGCCATCTCGATGCTGCAGTCGCGTGCCGCCACCGCCTACTTCTCGAGCATCGGCTACGATGTCTCCATCGTCAGCGTCCTGGCCGTCGCCATCCTGCCCCGCGGCAAGTACCTGCAGACCCTGGTGCTCAACCTGACCGCCATAACCGCCGGAACCGCCCTGGCCATGCTGGTGCTGTGGTCCGGCGTCCAGGCCCGCCTGCACACGTCGACTCTGCCTCCCCAGACGACGACAAGCACCGCCGCGACCGGCCGTCCGCAGCGGCTTCCCTACAACGGCTCACAGTCGACTGTGTGCGCGATCTGGCTCTTTTTCAGCATCTGGCTCGTCAACCTGGTGCGCGCCAAGGCGCCTTCCTTCAACATCCCCACAATCCTCTTCTCCATCCTGGTCGACATCGCCTGCATGAACGGTCCCCAGCTCGGATCCACCGCGGCCGCCTGGGTCCTCGTCCGTCGCCTGCTGACCAGCATGCTGACTGCCCTGGCCATCGCCACCACCGTCTCGCTCCTCGTCTTCCCCGTCTCGAGCCGCGGCGTCGTCGTCCGCCAGCTGGGCGCCGGCGTGGGCCTACTGCGCAAGGCCGTGCGCCTGCAGGGCGAGTACCTGCGCGGGCTCGAGAACGTCGACATGTTTGCCCTGCGTACCGTCGAGACGAGCGTCGGGGCTGGGGTCTTGCGTGCTGGTGGCGGCGTCGGCGATGCGACGCAGTCCGATACGGACGACGATGGGAGGAATGACGGCAAGGACAAAGGATGGATGGGCTTGCGGAGGAGGAAAAAGAAGACGAGACGGAAGCTTAAAAAGGAGCAAAAGAGAGCCGACAGGATAGAGTCCAGGGATGACAAGACGGGCATGGAACGGGAGCACGAGGTTGCGCTCGACCTTAAGAGGACGGTGCTGCAGCTCAGGGGCCTCTCCGGAAAGCTCCAAAGCGACATCGGTTTCGCCAAGAACGAGGTGGGCTGGGGGAAGCTCAGCGCGCGTGACCTTGGCGAGGTCTTCAAGTACTTCAGGGCCATTTTTATTCCAGTGTATGTGCTTGTTGTCAACAGCCTGTGGCGTCGTCCCGCACATTTCTGTCTTTCTGTGTTTCTCTGCTGACGTACACGGCTGAAGCATGGGCATGGCCACCATCATGGACGTGTTCCGTCGGACGGCCGAGCGACGCGGCTGGATCACAGACGAGGGCGAAGAGACCCCCGCCGGAGTCATGGAAGAAAAGTGGGAGGAGAGAAGGCTATGGAATGGCCTTATGAGGGAGCTGCACGAGCCATTCGCCATCCTGTCCGAGGCCATTGACCAAGGCCTGGAGCATGCAGCCCTGCAGCTCGAGATCGTACGGCGGCCCAAGGGGAGCGAGAAGCGAGCCGCTGCTGCTGCCACGACGGCACAAATTGCGAGTACCGACGTCGAGGCTCGTGGGGGAGAGACTGCGCCGGGAGAGTCCGAGTTCAGCGGGAACATCGAAGAGAAGCTGCAGAGGTTCTACAAGTGCAAGGGGGACACCATACGATACTGGGCCAAAGAGCGGGGCCTGTCGTCCGGCTCCAACGGCGGCAGCCGGGCTGGCACTGCGAACATGGACTTTCGGTGGCGGAGCCAGGGGCAGCTGTACGTCCTGCTGTATCTCGAGCAGCTGATGCAAGCCACGGGCGAGGCGGTCCACGACCTTGTCCTGTTCGCCGACAGCAAGGTGGCAGACGGCACCATGTCCTCGAAGCGACTCCTGATGCCCGGGCTTCACCAGATGCGCAAGTGGGCCTCGAGCGTGCTGGGCCGGCGAGGCGGGCCGTCGCGCGACCCGACAGCCCAGGAGTCGTCCGACGTGCTAGACCAGGGCGGCATTGTTGTGCACCTGGGCCCCGGATTCGCGCGGCGGCGCGATCTCGAGCACCTGCCGCCCGAATCGACTTGGGAGCGGCTCGGGGACGGTGTCAGGGCATTGTCGGCACTGCTCTCGTCCGAGGCGAGCGCGTTTGGGATCCGGGTCGCGTGTGCCACCATGACCGTCGCCATCGCGGGCTTCGTCGAGAGCACCCAGGTCTTCTTCCAGGAGCACCGCCTCGTCTGGGCCATGATTGTCATCGCTATGGGCATGACGCAGACGTCGGGGCAGTCCATCTTTGGTTTCTTTTGCCGTGTTGGCGGTACAGTCCTCGCCATGCTGTCCTCCTTCATCATTTGGTACATGGTCGGCGAACAGCCTGCCGGGGTTATTGTCATGATGTGGCTCTTCACCTTTGTCGACTACTACTTCTTCCTCAAGTATCCTCGTTTCGTCCCGGCGACAATGCTCATCATATTCACCCAAGTCCTGATTATTGGCTACGAGCTTCAGGTCAGAGTCATTGGCATCGCCGCTAGCGAGGCTCTCGGGACCATCTACTACCCAACCTATCTCCTCGCCCCATACAGGGTCGCCACCGTGGCGGGAGGCTGCCTGGTCGCCTTCTTCTGGACCTTGTTCCCGAAGCCGCTGACGGACCGGACGTGGCTGCGGCGCGATCTCAGCGCAACGCTGTACCTCCTGGCCAACTACTTTAGTGCCATTTCGCAGACCATCCGGGTTCAGCTCGACGAGGAGGAGGCGCAGCAGCAGTGGAAGCAGTCGCAGCAGCAGCAGGTGGAAAAGGAGCACCCTCCACTGCTAGAGATCGCGTCCCCCGCGCGCCACCTGGCCAGGGTTCGCCACAAGATCTTTGGCAAACTCATGCTGCTGCTGCCGTCGCTCGAGTCGCACTCGGACTGGCAGAACTGGGAGCCCACTATCGGGGGAAGATTCCCGCGCGAGGTGTACGATGACATCCTTCTGCGCTCGAACCGGTACATCCTGCCTGTATACCGCTCTGTTACCAACACAGAAACACCAAGGCTAACCACACTTCCTGCAGGATCCTCAACTATCTCACACTAATGTCATACACAGCCACGCGCTCGCCACACTCGGGGCCATCCGCATTATCTCCCCCCTCGCCTGCTGACGAGCGTTGGGTGCGCACGCTCCGAGCCGTGCTGGACGAAGTGCAGCCGGCGCACCACCAGATCGTGTCGACGCTCGCCCTGCTCTCCAACGCCCTGCTCTCAGGCCAGTCGCTCCCGCCCTTCATCCAGATGCCCTCGCTCTACGGCGTCCGCAACCCCAGGCTCCCGGGCGGCAGACCCGCGGGCGGTGGCGGCTGCCTGCACCACAGTCACCCTGGGCGGCCGTGCCCCTGGGCCTCGCCGTTCTCGTCCTCGTCTGGTGCCGCCGCCGCTGGGAGCGAGGACGACGACGACGACGACGACGACGTTGGGGGCAACCTAGCCGACATGCTGGACCCGCGCAACGTTGAGCAGCGCGGGTATACCGAGTTCGCCGTCATGCAGGTCTGCAGCACGTTGGTTCGCGACGACCTGCAGGCGCTGGTGCGCGCCGTCGAGCGCCTCGTCGGCGTCGTCGACTTCAGCTACCGCGTCGACAGTGGCGCTGGGGATCCGCTGGGAAGAGCCGAGGCGGCGGCGGCGGAGAAGGGTGGGGACGGGAAGCAGAGGTCGCCACAGCAACAGCAACAACAGCAAGAAAGCGGCAGGAGGGGAGTCAGACGGAGAAAGAGGGGCACGATGGTCTCGACGGCCGTCGACGACAGCGGCTCCTCCTCGTCGTCGGACATGGACAGCATCCGGCAGCGGCCCCCCTCACGCATCTCGGCTGGCTGAAGACGCCCAAGGCGCATCCCGCCGTTCCAGGCCTGTCGAGTACCGCTGCCACAGGCATGTCGACATCCAATCTGAACGCTTGTGGACAAGGCCAAGGAGCTCCAAGTTAGCCGAGCCCGGCCCCTGGTGCAGCTCATCGGGCTCGGGGGCTACGAGGATGGGAGTGCGCACCTGGGCGACCTTGCGAGGTTGTCCAGGGAGCAAGGATGGTGGAGCTTGTCCCTTGGACTTGGTTTTCGAGGGCTTGCATACTGGCTCCAGTAGTGGACCAGGTAACCAGTCACGTCCGTGGATACACGAACCTGTGCTGTTCAAAATATACCGCATGCTTCGTGATATTGCTACATAATTGTCTACATTTTATTACTCTGTCCTCATGATTGGAACACGGTCCCCGTCGGCGGAAGCTTCAGGTCTACCAAGTAGTCATCCATGGCCTTTTTGGATTCGTTGCCGATAAAGTAGCTGGTATGTCCTGTGCCGTTGCGGATAAACAACTGGCTACCCTGGATCTCGTCGACCAGGCCACGCGCCCACACGAGACTGGTGGCCGGATCGAATACGCTGTTCACCACCATGACCGGATTCGCCAGGCCCTTGACGTCCAGCGTTCGCAGCGGATTCGTGTTCACGGGGGTCCAGTTGGTGCACGACATCTGGTTCAGCCACGCGTCCTCGAACCCAGGCACAGCCGCGACCACAGCGCTGACCGCTGCCCGAGCCTTGAGGTCGCCTAGGGACGTGGCCGGCGCGAAGGTCCCGTCCTGGCACGTTACTGCTTGGAACGCGAACCCTTCGTTGTCCCGGGGTGCTCCGGTCCGCAGCGAGTTCGCAAACGGCGTCCCGTCTCCGCTCGCCGCCTTGGCCATCATGTTTCCAAAGATGGACGAGGCAAAGGACGCGAAGAAGAGGCTGTTGCGCGCCGCCGACACCAGGTCCTCGGGGCGCACGTCGCGCAGGCAGCCCGTTGCGCGTGTGTTGTCACACTGCGACGCCTGCAGCTTCCCGTCCCTGGCGCGCGCAACCAGAGAGGCCCACACGGCGGCGACGTCCTGCCCCGCCAGCGGGCATTTCGGGTCGGACGCGCACGACTTGAAGAACTGCTGCAGCGTGGCCTGGATGGTGGTCTGCTGGATCAGCTGGTTCGCGATGTCCGAGTTGGAGTGCTGCAGCACGCCGTCGAGCACCATGGCGCGCACTGATCCCGGGAACAGGGCGGCGTACTGGGCGCCCATCTGGGTGCCGTAGGACTGGCCAAAGAAGTTCATGGGCTCGCCGCCCATGGCGAGGCGCGCGGCCTCCATGTCCTTGACGACGCTGGGCGTGTCGACGTTGTCGAAGAGCTTGCCCGTCAGCTGGCGGCAGCTCTCAGCCAGGCGGCGGTTGGCGTCGGCGAAGAGGTCGAAGGTGGTTTGGTTGTTGGGGTCGAGGCGCGGGACGACTTGGTTGGCAGTGTCGGTGTCGCACCTGATGTTGGGCGTGCTAAGGCCGACGCCGCGCGGGTCCATGCCGATGACGTCGAAGCGCTCGCGGATCACGTCGCTGAAGTTCTGCCGCCTCTGGACGATGACGTCGAGGACGCGGCTGGGGGGGATCCCGGGCCCGCCGGGGTTGAACCACAGGTTGCCGATGCGCTTTTCCTTGTTCGAGGCCGGCAGCCGCACCAATGTTATGCTGGCCTGCTCGCCCGTCTGGTCTCGATAGCTGACGGGAATGGGGAGCGTGGCGCACTGCAGGACGTCGATCGACTTTAGACCGAGGCTGGCGTTGCAGGGCGCAAAGGTGAGCGACCCGATCTTCTCCGTTGGAGGGCTGGCGGTGTTGGCCGGGGGGATCGGAGGCGTCGTCGAGTTGTTGCCGGCCTGGCGCAACCGCAAGTGGCGGCCAGCCACGGCTGGTGGTTGTTGTTGGCCATCGGGCACTTGGTCGAGCGGTGGGAAGGCCTGGAGTATGACGGCCAGGTGCGACCACGGAGCCTTCATAGTCAAGATGCCTCAGAGAATACCCCGGA
>JNVV01000064.1:184066-240866 GCA_000733355.1 Falciphora oryzae
AATAATAATAATAAAGAAAAAAGAAAGAAAGAAAAAAAAAGAGAGAGAGAAAATAATGGATTGCGCGCTGGACCGGTCAAGCGCGTGTACTGCCCGGGCAAGCCTTGTGTGAGGAAGATCAACACGAGGAGAGGGCAAGCGCCCGGCTTAACAGTAAAAGGAGACCATGGTCCAGCCCCTGAAGCCCCCACAACGGATAGGCCGCGGCAGTTCAATGCTATCGTGTCATTCCATCGAGGAACCCTTGCCAAGGGCCAAGGCCTTCATGCCGACAGCGAGGCATTCCCCGGCCCTGGAGGGGATCGGTGGCACTGGAGTCATTGCAGACATGGACGGCAGCACGAGCGCGAGGGTCCACTGATTGTCGCAGGCCGACACATCGTAAAGTTTATATCCCCTGTGTTTGGGGTGTTTGGTGGTGCTGGGGGCGAAACGCAGGGTTGCAGCCTGCCCAGGACCCGCTTAGCGGGCGAAGCTCTGCGGTGTAAACAACCAGCCAGCCTCGCACACGACAAAAAAAAACGAGACTGCAATCTGTGTCCCTCCTGTCGGGGAGTACATTGACCGCGATGAACAACGTTAAAAAAAAAAAAAAAAACCGCGACTATACATCTTTTCACATTGAAAAAGACGTAATATTATACTTTATGACTGCTGGTAATACACAGCTAGGTTGAATATTTTATTCCCCATTTGTTTTCTGGAAATACAAAAGGAAAACACTTGGGGCCAAAGTCAATTTGTTTCGCAGTCTCGTTTATTTTGTTGTGGTGGAGCCAGCCCAGACGCCTCCCGCCTCCCGTTTCCCCAGCCAGGTGGATAGGCAGTTTGGGGCGAGAAGCTTTGGCGCTTTCATGTTGAACCTACCGCAAGCCTGCCCCAAGTGGGAAAGGATTGTGGAGGGGCGGGAAGTACCGAGCTGCTCAACGGCCATGGACGCGGAGCGAGGAGCGAGTCGTGGAGTGGCTGGTGACGCCTGGATTTTGGCACCTGCTAATGGCTTTGGTTTCCTTCCTGGACCGATTCCTGGCGTCCTCAGCACGCGGGATTTCGATGTGCTATTCGTAGGGAGCTGAGGCTGGAGAAACAATTCGGGATTAGGAAATCTAGCTCTCCAGCTTCCAGTCCAAAACCAGTGGCCCGCGTTTGGGGTGCATCGAGGTTAACTCCGGACACCCGACAACACACAGCGAAGCTTCAGGCGTTCCGTGCTGGGATTAGTTCGGAGTTAACGCGGCGCAGTAGCGCACGACACTGTCGCTCCGCCGCCATGTGCCCATGCCAGCCGTCCTGAGCCCAGCCCTGAGATAGCACACAATGGGCGGGTGAAATATCGGGCATGGCGTTTAGAGGCTTGGAAAGGCGGGTTGCTTGCTGTTCACGTCCGCCGTGCCGAGAAATCGCTGGCGCTAGGCAGCGCCGCCTCCGGGGCTAGCGGTCTTGATATTTTGACGAGCCGAAGACTGAAGACGACCGGACAGGAGATCTTGGCCGTACCTAACCGACAAAGGAAGCCATATAATTAATCATCATTGAACCAATGACACTGCCGTTTTGCATTCGACATGATCCCGTGCAGCAGACCATTTCCGCATCGTTTTCGTCGCCATCATTCCCCGACTCCATTAACGTCGGAAATTTCTTTCGCAGCTCCTTTCCGCCCCTGGCCATCTTGAACCATGCCGTCCCCTCGGACCATTGCTGGAAAGCCGGTTGGTCCGACCGGGTACGGTCTCATGGGTGCGGACGCCAGCATAGTCCCCAGCCCCGGAGCCCACCTCACAGCATTGCTAACCCCTACGCAACAGGCTCCCACATGCCCCCGCCGATGGACTTTGACGCCGCGGCTTCTGTCATGAAGGCCGCCCTAGACCATGGGACCAACTTCTGGAACGGCAGCATGTTCTACGGGGCTCCCGAAAACAACTCGCTGCACCTGCTGCGGCACTACTCCACCCGGCAGCCCTCTCGGACGCCGACCGCGTCGTGCTATCCATCAAGGGCGCTTACGATGCGGCCACGCATTCCCCCAAAGGAGCGCCCGGGGACGTGCGCCGGTACGTGGAAGAGGTGCCCGGCCTGCTGGCCGGCAGCCGGCACCAAGTTAATCGACGTGTTCCAGTGCGCCCGCGTCGACCCGGCGGTGCCCATCGAGGAGACGGTCGGGGAGCTGGCCAGGCTCGTCGCCGAGGGCAAGATCGGCGGCATCGGCTTGAGCGAGGTGTCGGCGGCCGCCATTAGGGAGGCCGCAAAGGTGCATCCTATCACCGCCGTTGGGGTTGGGCTGAGCCTGTTTACGACCGAGGCGTTGAGCAATGGTGTCGTCGACACGTGCAAGGAGCGTGAGTGGCAGGGGCTTTGTGACATCGCCTCGATGCATTCTGCTGACGTTAAAATGGGTCTAGTGGGGATTCCTATCGTTGCTTACAGTCCCCTCGGCAAGGGCTTCTTGTCGGGACATATCCGCTCCCTGGACGACCTCCCCGAGACGGATATGCGCCGCCGCTTCCCACGCTTCTAGCCCGACTTCTTCTCCCAGAACCTGGAGCTCGTCGAGGCTGTGAGCCGCGTGGCAGAGCGCAAGGGGACGACGGCTGGACAGATCGCTATTGCTTGGGTGCGTCACGCGGGCACCCTACCGCTCCCGAGGCCGACGAGAATAGACGGAGTGGAGGAGAACTGCATGGAGGTATCTCTTGAAGAGGAGGATTTCTGCGAGATTCAAGAGGTCCTGTGTACTATGCCCATGGCCGGGGGCCGATACCCCGCTTCCCACATGAAGCTGTTAAGCTTGTAGGGTTGTTGTTGCGGGACCAAAGGTTTCTGGACGAGGTGAAGAGAGGCCTAATAAACACATAGTATTTGCAGATATAAACTTGTAGAGCAGTCAAAATCCCTCACCTTGAAGGCATGCTTGGGTTGAGGATGAGATGGGAGAAAAGAAACAAAACGTGTCGCCTCGCGGAAGCCTGCGTATTTTCGCATAAAGGCCTTTCCCCCTCTGCTATATCCGCATATAGCACACAACGCCGGGCTCCTAGTCTCTCCTAAAACATGCTTAGTTTCCCAAGCGGCTGCCCAGGTCGGGCTGCACCTTGAGGAGAACCTCCATGATTTCAGACCATGTCTCGGTCATGAAAGCGCCGCCCTGCGCCAGATCGCCCACACTTTGTTGAGGCAGGGCAGAAAGAGATTTTGTTAGTCAAAGCCGACGACCCCGCAAGAGGCAGCTCTGTTAACGCTACGGGGGCCAGGAGACTCACGGGTAGAGCACGTCGTGGTGCCAGAACAAACCATGGCTTTCAGGCCCAAGCGCCGTGGCGCCGACCAGCGTCCGGGCGCCTTCCTCGGCAGAGCGGGCAAAGACAGCCTGGAAGACAGTCGTGACAGCCTTCTGAACCAAGGGGAACTCCCGGCCGAGATCGGTCTTGCAGAGATGCGGACAGCACGAGTTGACGATAATGCGCGGCCGACGGGACGCATCCACCCCTTCCACTGCTGGACTCCGCGCAATGGCTTGCGTGGCTGCCATGGCTAGAAGCTTGACCATGCTGTAGTGCTTGCGTGCGTCGAATGTGGCCTTGTCGTTCGCTGCCTTGAGCAGGCTGCCGCCAAACTCGCCCAGCCACTCGCGCTTGACCTCGCTGTGCCCGACGCTGTTGACAAAGGTCAAATGCGACTGACTACCATGGCTGTCCGCCGCAGCCTGCATCAGCGGCAGGATGAGCACGGCCATGAGGGCTGACGCCAGCACGTTGACCTGGACCGCGGTCTCCCAGCCCGCCTCGTTGCGGAGAAAAGTCGGGCTCGCGAGTCCCGCGTTCAGCAGCGCGACATCGAGGCGAGGCGCCGTCTTGGCAAGCTGGGCTGCGAAGTCGCGGACCGAGTCGAACGAGGCGAGGTCGACCGTCATGACCACGATAGAGCCAGCGGCCATGCCCGTGCGCGCGGCGATGTCCTGCCGCGCCGCCTCGCCCTTGGCCGCGGACCGCACGGCCAGGATGAGGTGAGAGGCACCCTTGGCGGCGTAGCTCAGGGCTGCCGCGAAGCCGAGTCCCGTGTTTGCGCCCGTCACCAGGACGGTCTTGCCGGCGAAGGAGACGGCTGGGTCGGCCGGTGGGTTCTTGGCGGACCAGCGCAGCCTGGCCAGGTCCCCTTTGATGTTGAGGGGTGGCTGGTCCTCGCTTGCCTGGCGGGCCACAACGGTGTTAGAACTGTTGGGTGCGGGCATCGTGGAAGGTCGGAGGGCGGCTTAGAAAGAGTTTTGTATCTGATCTTGTGCGGGAAGAGGGAAGATAGGGATGGGGTGCGAGTTACCTGCTAGCTTGTCAGGAGAAGTGCTTTCCTGGACAGACATATAGCCTTGCAATCCTGCCATTTCGCCCAACGAAGCCTTTGGCATTCGCGTAAGAGGCCGGGACTCCGTCGGTTGCGGGAAGCCCCGGCGCGTAGCGGCAGGGGTGATACGCGGGGGCGTTGTGTGGTAGCCCGTAGTAGTGCCCCTGTCGGCGGAGTTCCGCCACCTTTGTCACCTCAGGGCCACCATCAGCCCGGCGAAACAGATGTCCGCCACCCAGTGAGGAAAGGTGAAGGCCACACCTGCGCATGGCGAGCCAAGCCAGGAGGCACGCGTCACGGCTGGAATAAAAGCACAAACAATCCAAAACAGGCCGGCTAATCCATTTTGCTATGGGGATTATTAAAGATGAGGCTTAATCCTCCCACTTTTAGCCTGTGCACCCCTTGTGCAGAGCGGTTTCGCTGCTAACAAACTTTAGCCCGTAATTAAAACTTAATGCCATTGGTCGCGCATTTGCGATAAAGCCACTGAGGCCCAAACATCCAAAAAGGTGCACGCAAAAAGGTGCGCGCAAAAAAGTGCAAATAGAGGTGCAGAGGTGCCAATTGACCGCCCGTGCGGTAAATTCTTCCCTTTTGCACCTTTGCACCTTTGCATTAAAGCCCGTGTTCGTTTGTATTGGTGCGCTATAGAAAAAAACATGCCGGCCGATATCGGGGGTGGGGGTGAGTGCTATTAGCAAAAAGGGGGAGTAAGAGAATTAAGCCTCTTAAAGATCTCTTCTTCACCTCCCGTGCAGGCCTAGCCGGCTGATATCGAGTGGATGCCATCCCCTCTTGAACACCTGCTTCAGCCATCCCTGCCAAGGCGTGAATATCGCTCTCTGGTCTGCGATCGGGCGACATTGCTCCCGGAAGTACCAGATAATCTCAGGATATCGCTTCAGAGTTGCATAAAGGAACCAGGCCCATCTGTCGTGGAGTTGGGATGGATGAGGAAGTTGAGGCGCTCCAGTCAAGGCGACAATATGGTTATCTGGGCTGGATTCGAGGTATGCCTGCCTTCGCATAGCCATGTCCAGCGCGAGGCGCTCCAGAGTGACACCGGACCGCCCCCATCCCAGCTCGTGGGTTGGGACTGCCAATGCGTCCTCGGGGACCAAGGCCAAATCTGGCAGAGGTCTCGGGTTGAAGACAATGAACTTTTCGCTATCCATCTCGCCTCGGTCTTTTTGATCCTGTTCGTATGGCAAGTCGGGCAATGAGACCTTTAGGACGGACAGCAAAGGGGTGTCGAAGGCGAGCAAGGAGTCCCGAGGACCACCGAGGCTCAGCTCGATTCTGCGGTGGGGATCGGGAGCGTCGAGCCAGACGCTGAGTCGACGGAGCCTAGGAGCCATGGTGGCCAGTCCGTTCCGAAGCGTGGTCCAATCGTTCGGGTGGGCGTGCCAGGATCTCTCGGCGTACTTTTCTATAAAAGAGCGTAGGTTGAAGGAGAATTGTAGGTTTTGTATCTCGTCCACGATAGGGCTGGGGTGATAGACTAGGAAGTCAAGGGCTGTTTCCACTCGGTGGAATGTGAAGGTCAACTTGCCGTACAGATTTGGGCGGACGTCGAGGTACCTTGGGTTTAGGATGGAATGAAAGATCAGTAACGCCCCAGACGAACAGTTGGGCATTAATACGGAAGAGTGGAGGAAGGTGTGCTCACATCTTCTTGCAGGTTAGAAGGGCAGGCAGAAACGGAGCTCTGGGTGCCCTCCCTGGCCTCCACCAAAACTTGGAGTAGCCAAGAGCAGCTTCCTCGCAGGCCCAGTGGTTGCACCATGAAGATAGCATGCGCCTGGACCACACGGGATCACGGAATCGCACCTCCGAGTCAGTATACTTCGCTTCTCTTAAAGCGTCTATGTTAACATTTAAGCCTTCGTCGCGGTCGTCTTCGGGAGCATCATGGTCGGTAATGCAGCGAACGTGCGTCAGGCGGCCTTTGCGGACAAAGACGTGTCTCGTAGTGCCGGCCGATTCCCACAGCGCTTCGTAAATGCGCTCACGGACTTCGAAAGAAAGGCGGAAGAAGGGGGATTGCAGCTGGTGGTGGCACGTAGCAGACAGAGCGTCTGGGTCGGGGTACGCAGTGGCAGTGGCAATGCTGGCGTCAATCTCGGCCCTCGGCGGCCCGGAGTTACGCAGCGGCGCCGCCTCGAGGAGGTGGCCGCTTAGGTCGAGGTCCTCCAGCCGTGGCTCCGACTGTTGGCTGAGTTCGGCCGCCGATATTTTGCCTTGGATCCAATATCTCACATCTCTAACCCATTTTCGCATCGCGTTCATAAAAGGACGCCAGCATGTGCGCCGAATGTGTGGGATGGGGAGAATCTTGTAGACCTTCCGGCGGAAGGTGCCTTTCCACGTGGGGCGGCGTCGTCGCGCCGGTCGCGGAACCAGGGGGAACCCTGGGTTCCTACACGGGGGACGCGGACGGTTGTATTGGCCATAGTTTGTTATATCTCGCGGCATCTTGCGTGTCGGGGCTGGGCATGGAGGATCGGGAAAAGGTGTGGGTATTGGAGAGGGCTGGGAAAGGCGGAGTAACGGGCGGAGAGGAGCACGAAGTCGACTTATCACCGTCTAGGGTATGGGCGACATTTTACACAAATGTGCTGACCAACGTGCAGATTTACCCCTCTGCTCTCCTCCCAGCTGCTGCTGCATGCGCACCAACAGCAAAATTGGTGCCACGTGGTGCCACTCCTACCCTTGCGCGTGAGGGGGTCCTTTACCGATGCCTGCTGACCAACAGCTCATTCTTAAACGCTAACTAATTAGGTAGAAAAGCCACATAGTAAGGTTACACTGCGCCCGCTGCTGCCGGAAACTGTGGGCTGAAAGGGTAATCAACGTACACGAGGTCCGGGTTTGGCACAAAAGAACGCCTAAAAGCTATGATCACGTCGTAGTTGGCAAACCTCTCATCGACTGCTTTCTTGGCCGGCTCGGGCGTGAAGCCGCCGGCGAGAAGAACAGGACTCGCGTTGTCCCACAGTTCGACCAGCCAGTCAACGCTCTTCCCAGAACCGCAGTCAGCCTCGATGTTGCCACTGATGCGGGCTTCGATCAGGTGCAGGTATGCCAGCTTCTCCGGGAGGTGGCGCAACTGAGACACGAGGTATCGGAACGTCGGGTCGGGGTTTTCCATCAACATGCTCCCAAAATCACTGTAGGGGCTCAGGCGGATGCCGACGCGCTGCGCGCCGACGGCTGCAACCACGGCTTTGGTGACTTCCAGATGGAAGCGCGCCCGATTCTCGATGGAGCCGCCCGAGGCGTCGGTCCGGCGGTTGCACACGTCCTGGAGGAACTGATCCGGGAGGTAGCCATTCGCGCCGTGGATTTCGACCGCGTCGAAGCCAGCGGCGATGGCGTTTTTAGCGGCGGCCGCGTAGTCGGCGATGGTTTGCCAGATCTGCTCCTTGGACATTGCCTCGGGCCCTTGTGCGTCTGGAGCGATGGGGGACCGCGCTCGAAGAGTACAGGACGGCCCTGGGTGCGGCTTGTTCCGAGCTGTCGTTCGCGCCTTTCGATTTGACGAGGCCGGCGCGGCCTTGGTGCCACAGCTGGCAGTAGATGAAGGACCCCTTGGCATGGACCGCGTCCGTGATGGGCCGGCACGCCTTCACCTGCGCGTCTGACCAGATGCCCGGAACGTGGCTCGTGTCGCCCCCGGCAGTGGGAGGGATCAAAGTGGCCTCGGAGATTATGAGTGTCCCAGGGACGATGGCGCGCTGCTCGTAATATTCTGGCGTTGCGGGAAAGCGTTAACCAGGGAAGTAAGCAGGCCTGGGCGGGGGAGGAGTGGTAGCCCACCTTTGACGATGGGATCTATGGGCAAAAAGCCGTCGGTGTTGCGGTACCGGGTCAGCGGCGCTATGGAGATGCGGTGGGCCAAATGCGCCTCCCCGACCCTGATTGGCGAAAATAATTTGGTCATGGTGGTGAAGTTACGTGTAGGTTGTTTGTGGTTGGATTCCCGTGAAGCGTTTGGTTGAAGTGGCTAGGGGCACCAAAAGAACAGCGATGCGGTGGTTAAATACAAGGAGAAACTGGCTCAAAATTCTTGGAAATCTTCCATGTGTTTGTCAGGCCTGTGTATTTGTAACCTGCGCTGTCCTTGCATTGCTGAAATCCCCTAGTTTGGGTATTCATCCCGCCGGGGCAAGGATTTCCCAGTCCAACTCAGCACTTTCTAGCGCGGGGTTTGATGATTTATAACAGTAAACGCCTGCTGCCAGTGGGCCTGTCGGGGCCTACTCGTGGTGAACGGAAGCGATGAGTGGACACCACTGTCTGTTTAGAACCAAACCACAGTGGGTCCAACGGACCAGGGTGCACTCCCACCCACCCCCCTCGTTTTGCGGTGAAAATCGCGTTTTTTAAGGTGACGGCCTGGCCGGATCAACCAACGCGCGTTGTAAAAGCAGCAATACTAAAGTAAAGACCAAAATTAACGCGATTAAAGTAATAAAGCGATTCCCAATTCCGTAACGTACGTTTTTTTTGCTGATTTTCGGGTCTCGTAGCCATGCCGGACCCCCGACAAAAGCGTAAAGCGCCCAACAAGGAGGCAAGCGCCCAAAAACCGACGAAACGCTTTACACGGATCTTAAAGCCAACGGACCGGGCAATTACGCCGAAAATTAAGCTAAAGCTTAAAAGCACGCCGTCGCAAGTCTCCGAAGTCGCTGGGCCTGCCGTTTAAGCGCCGGAAACCAAATCTAAGGTCGAGGAGGTGCTAGAAACCGAAAAGTCAGCACCCGAAGAGGTACGCAAAAAAGCGCCGGCTAGGAAACGAGCTCCTGTAAAAAAAAAGGCGCTTATAAAGGGGAAGGGCAAGGCGCCGGCGCAACCAGCAAAAGTTGCGGTAATCTTTTCGGACCTATCCTTTTTACCGCCCTCTTCCGATACGAGCGAGTCCGAATCTTACCCGCCTTTTTAATACCTTACCCACCCGGTAATCGACCTTTTTAGCGACGATACTATACCCGCCAATTAGCAAACGAATCGCTTTAAAGCGGTAAAGGGGGTTAAAAAGGAAAAAAATAACCAACCCACGCCTAAGGCAAAAAGACCTCGCTTTAAGGCACCGCCGACGTTTCAAGCGCTTCGCGCGCCCGCAGCGCCCGCAGCGCCCGCGGCACTGATACCGGCAGCGGAAAAGCCTTTGCAAATCCGGGTATCGGTTAAGGTTACCGTGCATTTAATAAAGCCGTTTTAGTTGCTAAAAAAAAAGGCTTTGGGCAAAGCCGCGCTCGATCGTTAAGCTATTAACCTTCGCAACACCTGCCGCGACGTCCTTTACCGGCGTTAATTGCAAAGGAGCCCTCGCCAAATTCGCGTCGGCTTATAAAATAACGCGCATAATTAGGTTAAACCGAAAGGATAACGAGGTAAAAAACGCGTTAGCGAAATATTCCAAAGCAAAATTAACGGCCGGATACAAACTACCTCGCGTTATCGCCCCGCAAATCGTTTCGAACACTTTTAATTGCAATAAAAAGTTTAATAGCGTCAAATTTAATAGCTTTATTTCTAGCGACGATATCCTTAAAGCGCTAATACAATACGCCAATCGCAAGTTAACGATTAGTTTGGATTACTATTTCCGCCTTTAACGGAAGGATGTTACGACCATACAGGTGGCGGGGACAGGAGGCCTGGGTCAAGCCCCGGGAAGGAAGCACCCTCAACCCCGCATTTGGAAAAGGAAAGGTCACGTGGAAGGACACGTGACCTCAAGGTGATATATCTAATATGCGACATAGCAAACATAGCACAGGACCTCAAAGTGATATATCTAATATATAACGTGGTTTATAAGCGAGTCGCGCATATAAGCGAATCGCGCACCCACACCCGACCTCCGGTTAATCAACGCGCATGCCAACCCAACAACGCCAGCAATCCATTCAAACTATTCTGAACTATATACATCGGACATTTCTACTTCTTCCTGACAGGTGCGCGCATTGTGTCCGGTCTTGCCGCACGTGCCATATCGCCGACGAGTCGTCGTCGCCTTTTTTTTTTAACCCCCATGGTCGCGCATTTTTTGCTATAGCTATCCATCCAGCTCCTGCTGGTCCAAAACATTTCGTACTTCGTCGATAGTAAGTGACCCTTTAAATCGGACACGTGTTTTTTTGGCCTTCCGGCGTTTGCTTAATGCTTCGTTCGCTTTTTTAAACGTGGTTACCTCGGCTCGGAAAAGGGCTACCTTATGTATTATTGCTTTCGCCCCCTTTGCAATTTGGTCCACAGCCGTATAAATAGGAGTTGGAAAGCTGCCCTGGTAATTGGAAATTCGAATTTTGATGTATTTAGATTGCGAAGTTGCTTCCTTAGCTGTTTTAGGCGTTTTGGAGGTTTAAGGTTCGGGGTCGTTTAAAGGCGTTTTCGGGGGCGTTAGAATCCGTAGCCTCATATCTAGCTTTTCTAAAACCGAATCCGGATTGAAAGGAGCAAGGCCAGCCCTTCGAAAGCCTTTTCGGATGTTTCCTTCGGTTATGGAGTTAAAAAATGCCGCTTTAAACGCGGAAAGGAACTCGACCTTGGTTACGTGGTTAACGTGCGACCTTATTAGGTTTTCGATTTGTCGACCGTACGCCTTTTTTATTGGGTTAAAGCACCCAACGTCAAGCGGCTGAAGGAAGTGAAACGAATGCGGAGGCATGCAAAGCGTAATAATGTTGTGTTTTTGGTAATAGAGCTCGAAATCCGTCGAGTGGTGGCTTTCGTGTCCGTTTAGCACTAACAAACGATAGGGGCCTTTCGTGCGCGACGTAATGTGTTTGTTGAAATGCTAAATCCATTCTAGGCCGAGTTCGTTCGTAGTTTACCCGTTAGAATTTGTTGCGATAACCTAATTGCGTGGGAGGTTGGTTTCCGAGTACTAATTGGCTAAATGGTATTGCTTTTTAACGATAATAAAAAGGGGGATCGCCTAACTGCAATAGTTAACCCTTTAGATAATTGTAGCCCATTTCCGGTTACTAGGCTAAACCAGCTTTATTTTACTACGGCCTTCCGATGTTGTAATAACTATAACGGCGGCGATTATGCCTATAAAAAAGCCGGTTTCGTCGAAATTATAAATATCGTCATCCAAAATGCCATATTTGGCCACAATGTTCCGCACAAGGTCAAACCACGCGGAAACGAGCTTGGGATCTTCGCACTTGGCCCTCTAGTAGTCGTACTTTCGAATCCAGCGTGTGCCGAACTTTACGCGGCGTTTAACGAAGTTCGCGACCCAGCATTTGCCAACGGCGTCCGCGTCGCGTTCGGCGAGCAATCGGTTGGCTATATTTTCAATACCAAAACGCTAGGGAGGGAATACGCGAAAATTTAGCTTAAAGATATATTTAATAAGCGCCTCCTTTTCGGATTCCGTTAATTTCCGTAATTTGGGCATGCTATCGCGTCGAGTAAGTCGGTCGGCGCGTTGGTCGCGTAATGTGGATTGAGGAATATCGTAAATTTTGGCTGCTTTTCGCATATTTAATTGTGCATTAGATTGGATTGCCCGTAAAGTAAAGGCAATCCGAGCTTTTTTCAATATCGATGCTATTTGTGGTTGTTGAGCAATTGAGGTTGGAAGTGGGAAATACGCGTCGCATTAGAAAATGCGCGATTCGCTTATGTGCGCGATTCGTTTATAAACTACGTTAATATAACAAACATAGCACAAATCCTTAAAATAATATATTTAATATGCGACATAATAAATATAACACAAATTGGGAAAAACCAGGTCGTATATATAAAGGAAAAGTTCTTTTACGGTTAAATAACTTTAACTAAAGCATCGGCATTAATCAACCTAAGTTAGCTTTAAAATACCCCTTTAGGCAAGCAATTTAAGCTTTTGTTACCAATTTCCCGGTTTCCCTAAAGCAACCCTTATTAAATATACTATTTAGCACTTTCCTTAAATGTTCTACCCTAAAAGCAAAGCCTAATTATAACATTTTAACTAATCCTATTTAGCATTTACCGAAAGCGAACAATACGACAAAATATCGGCGTCCGGTTCCAAGCAAACGGAGCAACCCTCCACCGTTAAATACGAAAAAAAGAAATATAACGAAAACACTTCCTTCGACCTTTTCCGAATGCTTATAAAAAACCTTACCAAAGCTAAAACTTAATTGGCCGCGGTTTAAAACAAACCGGACATTGCGACAAAGGCATACAAATTCCCATTTCCCGAAATTTACGACGGAAAAACGGGCAAATTTCGGACTTTTTTTACCAAATGCAAAGCCTACTTTTCGTTTTACGAAGCTCATTTCGGTACCGAAAAAAAAATAGCTTACGCCGCCATACGTTTTGGAAAAAAAGTTAAAAACTAGTTCCAACCTACGTAAACGGACTACCTCCAAAGCGTAAAATCTAAAAAGCAAATACAAATTATATTTGTTAGCTTCGAAAAATTCGGAAAAAAAATCGGCAAAGTTTTCGGCCAGGTTAACGAGCGACTGGTTACGGAAAGAGAAATTCTCAGCCTTCGACAAAAAGGGCTAGCCTTTATATACGCTTTAAAGTTCTAACGCCTCGTAACCAAGCTCGATTGGACCGACCAAACCAAAATGGCGCACTTTTACGGGGGTTTCCGCAAAAATGTAAAAGACGAGCTTTCCAAAGCGGACCGACCGGAAAACTTCCTGGACTATATCCAAATAGCCGTCCGTATTAGCGACAGGTTATACGAATAACGACTTAAAAAAAAAAGTCAGCCAACTAAAGTGGTAAATAACAAAAACAACCACAAAAAAAACAAACAACAGCTAAGCACGGCTTATAGCACATACTTTGGACTTATAAACCTTAGCGTTGGAGCCACATATTTGCAAAAGCAGAGCAACAAGAAAAAGCAAAACCTTAAGGACGGGAAATGCTTTAAATGTAGTTAAAAAGGCTATATTAAACGAAATTGCCCGCAGCGGCAAACGGCAATCACCTAACGGGGAAACGCCCAAACGGAAAATAGCTTATGCCCCGGAGCAGCTTTTAGCTGGACCTATTACTGCGAGGACTTATGCGCGACGCACCAATTTAATAAGAACGCGACCGGCTGGTACCCCAAAAGGCGGGTAACCGCAACGCGACGGATCCGGACGATCCTTAATGGAAATCCCACTAAAATCGAATACGATAGCGAAGGAAAACAAATTTTCGCTACCGAACTTACAAAATCCGAGGAAAAAAATAATACCGCTACGTGGGTTACCGAATTTACCTATAACACCGATAACGAAATCGATAACAAACTATTAAATTAAACCCATATAGCTAAAAAACGAAAAAAAGCCGAAGGTTTATTTTTAACCACAAAGTAACGAATATATAACATATTCGATATTAATAAAGCTTATACCTCGTTCGGATTTTCGAAATCGGACCGATAATTTTGGAACCAGCTTAAACCTATCGGAGGATTTATACGGGAAAAGCTAGCATTTAACGACAACGGCAAGCCTTTAAACTGGTTCCGGGATAACCAGCAAATTACCTACTACGGGGCTCCGTACGAAAAAGTGCCCCCGAAAAAAGAACGCAATACGGAACCACATAACTAAAACCACCCAAATGTGGATATCGAAGCAGCAAAACACGACGAGCTCTTTTAGGCCGAATGCGTAAACGATTACTGCGAATAGCACTTAGCCGCAAAGCTAAAAAGCGATTTCTTTCCCGAAAAAAAAAACGGCGAGCCGATTAAAAACTTAAAAAGGGATTATCAATGTTCGTGGCACTGTCGGTATACCAACACGGTTGGGGTGAGAAGGCTTCTGGTATTCAATATGTATCCAAAAGTCGTCTGTCTTCTAGAAACAACGGAAGGGCTCCTCGTGCGAGCCCTCTAGATACATATATCCCAATCACGGAGGCCGCGGGGTGCGGTCGTCCAAGGCCAGTCCCGGTGCCGGGCCTGACTTGCGACTTGCACCGCCTCCGTGCATGACCCGTGATCTCCGTGCATGACCCGTGATCACCGTTCATGACCGGTGATCCCCATTGCCGGTCCCTCCGTGTCAGAGAGGCGGGGCCTCTCAGTCCCGGAGTCCCTAGTCATTGGGGATTCCCCTTGCCCGTGCTTCTACCTGTCGTGCGACCTCTTGCTGCCCTTCCAACAATCAATTCCCTAAATGGAGGATTACCAAAATGGACTACTCGCAATTTAAAGCGACCTTCGCACCTTTACTTTCCTACCCTATGCTATGCATTTCGGGGCTCCTACTATACCTTAACTGCGGAAAGCCTAAATGTAAAATCTATATGGAAGAAAAGGCCCGGGCTTAAACGGAAGGCCGCGTGCGATTAAACCTGCCTGGCTACGTAAATTATAAAGCCGAACGATCCATAAAAAAAAGAAAAGCTCCTAAAGCAAAAAACTAAAATGGCCACCCGACATAAGGGCACGGAATAAACCCTAATAACAAGCAAAAACCCTAGCCGTAACAAACGTTAACTAATACCAGCATTTAATAATGGTATTACGGTACAAAGGAAAAAGGCTGCACGTTATAATCGATAGCGGGGCCTAAAGCAATTACCTTTCGCTAGAAGCAGCGAAAAGGTACGGCATTCCGGCAAAAAAAAAAAAACGCCGTATAGCTTAAAAATTGTGAAAAAAAAACCGGTTACATTTAACAATGGCCATATCGATAAAAAAATTAATTATTTTAAATTTCAATGCCAAAGGAAAAATTTCCGCGTTACTTTGGATATTATGGACATAAAAAGGGAAAACGTAATTTTAAGCATCCCCTAATTTAAAAAAAGCAACTTACGAATAGATTAGGTTACCGGCCAAATCTAATAAAAAAATTTATAAAACCCCGTAACGGTTTAACAACCCCAAACCCCGGACAGTAAACCTACGAAGCCACAAAAGGCAGCCACGACGGTAGCAAAACAAAGCAGTCAGCCCAAACAATCGGTATCGACGGAATCGCAACTATTCACAAGCGACGTTAACTTTAAAAAACAAGCAAACCTCGTTATACGAATACGGAACGTCCCAAAAAAGTATTTCCAATACTAGAAACTGTTTAAAAAAAACTTGGAAACAGTACTTCCGGAATATAAGCCATTCAACCACGAAATTAAACTTAAACCAAAAACATAGCTCAAATACCAAAAGCTATATTAATTAAACCAAAAACAGCAGGAAGTACTAAAGGAACAACTAAAAAAAGACCTGCTAAAGGGACTTATCAGGCCCTCCAACTCTCCTATTGGATACGGGATACTGTTCGTACTAAAAAAAAACGGAAAAAAGCGGATATATATCAACTACCGACCGCTAAACGAAACAACCATTAAAAATCGATATCCTTTACCTTTTATCGACGAATTACGGGACAAACTCAATAAAGCCAAATACTTTACGGCTTTAAACCTACGTAAAGCTTATAGCCTACTACGGATCAAAAAGGGTTAAAAATAAATAACAGCTTTTCGAACGAAATTTGGGGTTTTCGAATTTTTAATAATAACCTTCGGGCTTACTAATACGCCAGCCACATTCTAACAGATAATCGACCACGTATTGCGAAAGTACTTTAATATTTTTATCCTTACATATTTGGACGATATTCTAATTTTTTCGGGAATATTAAAAAAATATAAAAAGCATATGCACAAAATGCTACAAAAGCTACAAAACGCTAAGCTTTTAATTAACCCAAAAAAATGTATGTAGCATACGCAAAAGGTCGTTTTCCTAAGTTTTGTTATTACACCCGGAAAAGTTCGCATAAACCCTAAAAAGGTGCGCGAGGTTAAAAAATAACTTATACCTACAAACGTTAAAAAAATCTAAAGCTTCCTAAGGTTTATAAACTTTTACCGACGGTTTATCCGCGACTTTAACAAAAAAGCTGCACCATTTACGAATTTTACTAAAAATAACACCCAATTCCATTAAAGGAAATAAAAATAAAAAGCTTTCGAGCTATTACGGACAGCCGTTTCGCAAAAACTAATTTTAACTATACCAAACCCAAACAAACCCTTCGAAATAAAAACCGATGCGTTAAATTTCGCAATCGGGGGATAATTTAAACAAAAAAACGAGCAAAAAAAGCTGCACCCTTGCGCCTTCTTTTTACAAAAACTCAATAAACCTAAGTTAAACTATTAAATCCATAATAAAGAGCTTTTCGCTATTATTAAAGCGTTAAAAAAATGGAAACTTTACCTGTATAAAGCAAAGCATCAAATTGTGGTGCATACGGACCATAAAAACCTATTACACTTCACTACCAGCAAAAACTTAAACAAACGGCAAATCCGGTAAAGTAAATTCCTCCAAGATTATAATATCCGGATCGAATACCGCAAAGGATCGGAAAACGGACGGGCGGACGCCTTTAATCGCCGATTAAACCACAAGGTTGATATTCCAAAAAAAACTCGTGTGATACTCGCCTAGGGCTTAAACGGATCTCTGGTCCCGGCGCAGCGGGTACTAGCAAAAACAGCTAGGTAAAAGGAATGGACTCCTAAAAGGATTCAGCAAATCCACGGGCAGTTGGCCTATAGCCACTAAAAAGTAACCAAAACATAAAAAAAGCTACGACAACACCACGGGTTTGTCGGAACTCGAACCAAAGTACAAAAAGCAATTAAAAATTGTAAAAACTGCGCAAAAAATAAAGCTAGCCGATATAAGCCTTATAAGTTATTGCAACCTTTGCTAGCGCCTAGCGAGGTATAGCAATATGTTATAACAAATTTCGTCGTTAAACTACCAAGGTCAAAAAAGCCCCTAACGAATGTTTGTTATAATAACATTTTAATAATAATAAATAGGCTTACCAAATATACCTTATTTTTACCTTATAAAAAAGCAAACGATATTACGGAGTTAACGTACGTCTTTATCCGGCATATAATCGCAAAGCACGGAGTGCCAAAACATATCGTTACAAACAGGGATAAGCTATTTACAAGCAAATTTTAACGCGCGCTTGTATCCAAGTTAAAAGCCAAGCACGCCTTATTAACAGCGTACCACCCGGAAACAAACAAACAAACCAAACGAACGAACCAAACCATAAAACAGTACCTTCGCCACTACGTTAATTACAAACAAACGGACTGGGTACAACTGCTTCCTATAGCGCAGTTTGCGTACAACAGCTCAAAACACGAAAGTACGGGGACCACACCGTTTTTTACAAACTACGGGTATACACCTACGGTATACAAAAAACCCAGGGCAGGACCACATGCCCCAGCAGCAAAAATCCAAATAACGGAACTTACTAAACTGCACAAAAATCTCCAAACAAAACTCAAAAAGCTACGGCAACAAATAGCCACGCAAACCAACAAAAAAAAATCAAAGGACTAACCTTTAAAAAAAAAGATAGCGTTTATCTTTTGCGCCGCAATATTAAAACGAAACGACCAAATAACAAACTGGATTACAAAAAGCTTGGGCTATTTAAAATAAAAAAGGTAATATCGAACGTTAACTACAAGTTACAACTCCCCCCAACCATGGAAATCCACCCAATTTTTCACGTCTCTTTGCTAAAACCAGCACCGCCTAATACAAAGAGCAACGAGTTAGTGGAAGTCGACCCAAACCAAAAGTGGGAGGTCGAAAAAATACTCGACGAAAGAAAGCACTACCGCAAACGGCAGTACTTCGTCAAATGGGCAGGATTTAGCTACGAACACAATACGTAGGAAAACGAAACGAACTTTAGGAACTATTAGGAAGCGCTAACGGAATACCAGCGGGAGCGCTTGGCAAAAGGTTACTAAAAAAAAAAAAAAAAAAAGAAAAGCTAAGGAACCAACCGCCGGAATTCGACAATTGGTTCCCTAGCGACGGTCTTGCCGGGATTCGAACCCGAAACCTTAGCAAAAGAAGCCAAAGCCACACCCAATGTGCTACAAAACCTAAAAAAGTTATTAAAAACTCCACAACTTACCCGATTAAAGAAAAACACCTAGGTCGAAAGCAGGATTAACCTCGGGACCCGGCCAGTTTAGAAAAAAAGGCGACAACGGAGGAAAAAAAGGGGCAAACAGGGCAGAAAACGCAGTAAAGGCCTGCGTAACAGCTCTTTCAGCCTCCTCCCGCTCAATCCGCTCCAGCTCTTCCAAACTGTCGATACCCCGACGTATCGCACGCATCTTTTTTTCCAACCACACCTTTTTCTGTTTTCGCAAACGTTTTATTTTTACGTTAATAAAGCGACGCTTTTCTTTAACAGCTTCCAATTTAGCTTTACGTTATGTAAATTAATGCTAAAGCTTTTAAAATTGTATAAACGAAAGGCTTAATACGTCGCAGCAGGAACGGCCCTAACGGACACACTCCACGCATCGGGAAAAGTCCTAAGGAAAAACCTCGCAACAGGAACGACCCAAAGCCTCGCAAAAAAAACAGGAAAGCATTTTAACTGAAGAAGAAATGAAGGCGGTAAGGAGGTTATCGCAACGAATAGTCGAACGCGCAATAGGAGTTTTTCGTTTTTGCACCCGATCCGACATTCTGTCAAAAGCAAAAAAATGGGAGATAGCAAAGAAAAAAAGTACTTACCACTAACAAAAGGAAAGGATAGCAGATATGGCCAAAGGGACTTGGCTTAAAAAAAGGGACCTAATATTACAACTATACAAATAGCGGGGATAGGAGGCCTAGGTCAAACCCCGGGAAGGAAGCACCCTCAACCCCGCATTTGGAAAAGGAAAGGTTACGTAGAAAAACACGTAACCTCAAAGTGATATATCTAATATGCGACATAGCAAACATAGCACAGGACCTTAAAGTAATATGTCTAATATGTAACATAGCAGATATAGCACAAGTCCTTAAAGTAATATATCTAATATACGACATAAATAACAAAGTATAATTAAAAAAAAACGCTGGTTGGACCTTTGCAAACGCGCATCCGGTCAGCCCTTCGAAATAATCCAAATCTGACTTCAGAACCGGAATCCACGCATCCGACTCCCCCCCGAGCCGATGCCGCAAGCGGCGCACGCCGGCGGCGCGGGGTTGGAATCGATAAAAATCGATTCTGGCCTCGCGGCTAGCCGACACGCATTCGCGAACGACCCGCCCGACGCGCCTCAAAGCGCGTCGGGAAGCAGGACCTCCCCCGACCCGGAACCGCATCGCAACCGCCAAAAAACTAACCTATTAGAAATCAAAAACAAACTAAAGCCCCTTATAATTCGTAGCAAGCTGCCGGAAATCCTGCAACTAATCAAAAAGCTAATTAACACCGAAACCGAAGCGGTAGCGGCGCGCCAACGCGACGCAGCCAAAAACGGACCGATTACGACAAAAACCCTCGAAACATTTAAAATCGACATTTTTACCGAAATAAAAAACGCCCTCGCCGGTAACAGCAAAAAGTCCTACGCCGCCGCAACGTCCCACGGGCTAGCGCCCGGGGGACGGAACGCACCCGAACCGAACCCCCTCCGACAAAACACCTTCCACCCCCCACCCCGATTCATCCCGGCCAAATTGGAGCGAAAAGTTACGATCGCCGTAGGAAAAATGCCCCCTCCGCTAAAGGGTAGATCATACGAAAAGATACTACAAACGGTCCGGACCCACATCGGGGACGGACCGAAGGGCATACGCACCCTACCAAACGGTAACGTAGTGGTTACATTTACGAACAGCGCGGAGGAATACAAAAAAAGGACGGCGTAAATTAAAGCCGTATTCGGGGACCAAGCCCAGCTTCGGGAACGAACCGTAAACGTAGTGATTCGAGGCTTCAAAATGGGAACTTTCCTTACGGACCCGGAAAAACTAACGACAGCCCTAAACGCCGAAAATAAAAACGCGAACATACGGTCGGTTTACGTCTAGCCCCCGAAAAACAACATAAAATACGCGATCGTACTAGCCAAAATCGGGAACGCGTCAGCAACGGACCTATGCTGCATATAAGGAGTTGCACACCGGGCGGAAATCTACAACTGCGAACCATACGCTTTAAAGTCGAAAGCAACCCAATGCTTCAACTGCTACTAATGGGGATACAAACAAAAGTTCTGCTATAAACCGAGCCGGTGCCTTTACTACGCCGGGCCGAAGCACCAAAAAAGCGAAACGGAATGCGCGGCGCACCCCAAACAAGCGGCGGAAAGGCCGAAGTGCGTAAACTGCGACGGACCGCACCCGGCGTTCCGCCGGAGCTGCGGCACCGCGCAACAAGCAATTAAGAAAGCTAGGGAGGCGTACAAGAACAGGCCGAAAAGGTTCGCCTTGGAAACCGGAGGGTTTAGGGCCAGCTAAACAACGAACATCCCGCTATTCCAAAACCGCATAATAGCCGGCATCGGAGCGGGAACGAGCCCTAACAAAAGACAAAAAACAAACGGAAAAAAAAAGACAACACCGACGCCAACAGGAAAACGACCGGTGGGGAAACCCCCGGGATCGACATTACTAAAGGGCCGGACACTTACCAGGCCGCCACCGGCGGCGGGCGCCCGGTATCAGCAAACCATAATAAAAACGGGGGTTAAAAATAGCTCCCCGTTATCGAAGCCCCTAATAACTACGGACGAACAAATATAAGCGGCCACGGCAAAACAAATGAACTTCCCCCCCTCCTTATCCGAACCGACCCCGACCATGACGAGCGCAGTCACCTTTGGAAGCCAGCAACGAGCCGCCGAATCCATATGGTAATTTCTATACTATATTAAAACATAGGGAAGGGTAGCAGCCGGGGAAATACCCCCTTTTTCAATAAAAAACAGTACGACATAATCGCTATCCAGGAACCGGAGCTGGATAGGCACGGAGACTTTAAAAAGCCAGCAGGCTGCCAATACGAAATAGTATACTACCAAACGAACACAAAGTCCAACGCGGCGTTATACGTACATTAAAAACTCGACCCCGTTTCGTGGTCGAGCTGAAGCGGATATAACTAGGCAGCAATTACATTATAATTACCAGTCGGAAATATAAACATTTATTCGATATATTCACTAAACCCCAAAACCCCAGGAGTATGGAACATACCACTTTAAAAAATCACCACGTACCTACCCCGGTAGCACGCCGTACTAGTGGGGGATTTTAACCTCCACTACCCAATATAGGATATATACAACAAAAAAAACGAAAAAACCGAAACACTTCTAACGCTAGCGAAACGGTGGAGCTTTAAATTCGCCACGCTATACGGCGAAGTTACAAAAAAACGAAAAGGGGAAAAGGAAAACACGATAAACCACGCCTGGGTTTTAAACTCGTTAGTCGTTTATTACGAAGGAAGAAACCCAAAGATAGGAAGGTCTAACCACCACCCACAAGTAATTAGGATCGAGATAGGGCAGGAACCGCTCCGGCAACGCCAAACCGAAAGCTGGGTATGGAAAGAGGTCGATACCGACCTAAAAAACGATAAAAAAAAGGCCTTATACCTCGCGGAACAATTTATCCAAACAAGCGATATCACTATAAAGGAGGAACTAAATAAAGCCGTTAACGCGCTAATAAAACAGCTTACTAAAGTCGCAAACGAACTGGCACCGAAGCGCAAGGCGGCAACCAAGTTTAAACCAGCACCTTATTGGATAACTAAACTGACGACATTGTTAAAGGAAACGAAACGGTGCTAGCGCGAATACACCCGGGATAAGACACAAACAAGCTACGACAAATTAAAGGAAGTAGACAAGGCCTTTATTAAGGAAAAAAGGAAGGCCGCAAACGCACATTAGAAAGGGTTTATTAAGGACATATCAAAAAATCGTGAAGCTACGTTTTGAAACGTCGAAAAGTGGGCAAAACTAAAAAGCCACCGCAGGCGAGACCCCACCAGGCTACCGGACCTGGCCCGCCCCGGGCTAGGACTGGGGGAAGCAAATACATACGAAGAAAAAGCGAGTATCTTAACGACCAAATTCTACCCCAACCCCCCTGCAAACCTTTCCGATATCGAAAATACATCGTTCGAAGACGAGACGTTCGAAAACGCTTTCGAAATAGACAACAGCGTGGACGAGGACGGTAGCGCGGTGCACCAGGTCCTGTCCCGGGTTAGGAACTGGAAAGCCCCAAAGCCTAACAACCTACCGAATGGATTACTAAAAGCGTACGGCGAACCTTGCTGGCAGGCATTATCAAAGCTGGCAAACGCCAGCTTCGAATTCAAATATTTCCCAAAGCGGTTCCGGGAAGCACTTACGGTTATAATCCCTAAGCCCGAAAAAACAATTACGGAAAGGAAAACGGCAAGGGGCTGGAAACCGATAGCACTCCTGTTTTCGATTTCGAAAGTTTTTAAAGCTATTATAGGATAAAACATCGCTACCGAGGCGGAAGCGAAAGGACTCCTACCCGATAGCCAGATGGGAAACAGAGCCAACCGGAACATAGAACTAGCAATCCGATAAATTACGGAGTCGGTGATTATAGCGTGGAACTATGGCGTTACCGCATCGTTACTGCAGCTGGACCTCTTAAGCGCCTTTAACAGCGTAAACCACGTGAGGCTTTTAGATATATTAAAAAAACAGGGGTTCCTACTAAAGATAGTGAAATGGATTAAAAGCTGGCTTACAGGGAGGACGGCACGTTTCCGGTTCGATGGAGATACGTTAGCAACAATCCCAGTCCATGCGGGAGTACTTTAAAGGTCGCCCCTATCACCCATTTTATTTATCCTTTACATCGCGTTATTATATAAAGAGCTGGAAACGATACCGGGAATTACGGTCGTTGGCTTCGCTAACGACACAAACCTTTTGGCCACAGCCGGAACCACGGCGGAAACGTGCCACCTCCTTACACGCGCGTAGGAAGTATGCCAAAAATAGGCAGCCAAAACAGGAATATCTTTTAACGCAGCAAAGACGGAGCTAATCCATTTCTCCAAAACGCCAAACCCGTCCCGGGTTCGGCTAAGTGACAACGAGGTTGCACCAAACGAATCTGCAAAATTCCTAAAGGTTTAGCTCGACCGAAAATTAAACTTCCAGGCACATTTGGAAAAGGCTAAAAGCAAATAGGAACGACAATAGCTAGCTTTAACCAAACTCGCGGCGGCAACGTAAAAGAGCAGCCTCGCTAAAGCAAAACAACTATACGCGGTGGTATACCGCAACGCGCTGGCGTATGGAACAACGGCGTTCCACCTACCAACGGAAATTAAAGGACGGCCCCAAAGCGTTATTAAAAAGCTTGCGAAAGAACAGCGGGCCTATTTAAGGGTAGTAGCGGGGGCATACCGAACGACATCCCTAGCGCATTTAAAAACAAAAACCTACACCCCACCCTTGGATTTATACCTAAACGAAAAGGTGCTTAATACTAAAAAAAGATAAAAAGATACTAGGATAACGGAAATAGTAAACAAAGCTACCGAAAAAATAGCGGAATGGCTCCGACTTAATAGGTTTAGGCAATTTAAAAAAAAACCGCACCCACACAGCGGGATTGCGAAAAAAAAATGGGCAACAAAATGGGACAGGAACGATATAAAACCGGAACTACGCCGGCGCGAGCTAAGCTCCGAAAACAACTGGAAGCTACGTAATAAATACAAAAGGCATTGGAACCCAAACGTTACCTTTAAATGGAAACTTAAAGCGAAATGCGCGGCTGAAACCGCTAGGAGGGCGAACCGACACCGGGGCACCTGCCCCGCTAACGACGCCCAATTTACGGAGGAAGTCCTAAAGTATTACGAAAAGCTGCCAAAAACCCACAGCTCCCTGGCAATCCAAATTCGCATAAAAAAATTAGGATTGAATGCTTTCCTTTTTAGCAGAAATGTACCCGACGCGGTAACGCCCCTATGCGAATGCGGGAGCGGGTAGAAAGAAATAGCATAGTACGTGTTAACATAATGTGCCAAATGGGATTAGGCGCGGACCGGTACCGGCTTGGATTTGGTTTTAAACCGAAAAGCATATTTCGAAATGTGGGAAAAAAGCGAAAAAATATACGCGATCGTATTAAAAATAATATTTCGTATAAAGAGATTATTAGATTTTAAGGCAGCGAAAAAGTTAAAGCGTATCGAAAAGGAGAAAAAAACGGCAACGCGATAAACAAAACGCTATTAAGCCGGACTAAAACACCTACCGGAAGCCGTATAAAAAAAAACGCCGAACGAAAGCACCAAAAAAAAGGATAAAAAAAAAAATAAAACCAGGATAGGGACCGAACCGCACCAGAAACGAAGCTATCACTTATCGTCGTTATCATTACCCTCGTTATCCATATCCCGAAACATTTCATTAGCAACCTTTTCCTAGGCATCCCGAAGGTATTTATCAAAGGTATCGGGGACTTTCAACTTTTTATCGAGCATTTCGAACTAGCAAAGGAAAAACGGTTAGCGGGCCGGAACAAAAACGGAAAAGAAGCGAAACGAAGGGACGTACGCGGAACTTGGCACGCTCCAAAGCCAACTTCTCCATTTTCAAACGATTAAACTAATCCCATTGGGAAACCAAAGCGGAAACCCAGCCAAAAAAAGCCTAAGCTGGAGGAACCATATTGCCGGACGGGAACCGGACCAAAGCAAAGCTACCACCGGCAACGGAGGAAAAGACATTGCCTAAGCCGATAAGAAACGGAGAGGGACGGGAAAAACCCGAACCAAAAGGGATACCGGAACGTTTGCCAAAATCCTTCGCAACGCGCAAGTAGGCGGCGATAGCGTTAACTAAAACGCTGTAAACTTTTTATTACAAACAAACAACTAGGGTTAGCTAAAGAAACGCCGGAATTAGGGCGGAACAAAGGCGGGACAAACCCGAGCACAAATCTCCTTAGCGGGAGACGCGACGTCGAAGGCAGCTTTATCTTTAGGCAGGATAAAGATATATTTGGTATGCGCTTTAAGCACATAGGCGACGGCTTTTTCGGTTCCGACGGGAGGTTACCGGGTCGTAAGCGAAACGGAATCGGGAAAAGAAAGGAATGGAGGAGGAAAACTTACCTGCTAGTAGAAGCCGCGAAAAACGCTGTAAAAAGCGCAGGTTAAACCCTTAGTGTTTACGAAAAGAAGGTCAGCACCAAATAGGGAACGGAGCGGAAGAGGGACGCATTCGACCGGTAGCTGCAGGCCCGGATGGCGCCGGTACTTTCGGTGCCGTTCGCTAAGCGCTAAAAGCAACCAACATAAATGGTAACCTTGGGATTAAAAGAAAAGTCAGCAAAACGACGGGGAAAAGAGCCGGAAAAGGAGCGGCAACGTACGACTTTAGCTGCAAATATAAGACGTAACCTAAAGGAACCTTTAAAGCGGCGCTATATTCTACCTGATGGTAGAGGCGATACGGCTACAAAATAACGGAGTCAGCGAAAAGAGCGCAAACGTGAGTGAAGCGGGAGAGGAACGCTTACGGCTTTAAAGCGAGGATTGACGGATTCGGGGACCTCGTCGCCGCCGTCGTTCTAACGCGGAGAAATAGGCGCGGCAAACATAGTGGAGGAGCCGAAAGAAAAAACCGAAGCAAAGGAGATACCGGCAAGGTAAAGGTACGATCGCGTGCAAGAAAGCAGTGGCAGGTGTGGTAGTGGTGGTGGTAATAAGGGTGAAAAAGGAAGGAAGGGAAAGAAAAAAACCTGGAGGAAAGAAGCCTATTTGTAAGCAGGGAAAGCGGGGCGGCACCGGGCCGCAGGAGGAAGGTGGAAAAAAGGTAACAGATCCGGAAGGCACGACTAATACCGTCGATGACATAGCGAGAAGCCACACCGGGCCCGAAACCTACGAGGACAAAAACGATGGCGTAACATAAGGCAAACCACAAAGCCGGAACCGACCCGCAACTACGGAGGAGATTTCCCGAGGTGGAGCTAAAAGCACCGTCCAGGAACCGGCCACCTCGGCCGAAGAAGGTGATTTACCCCAAATTACAAACACAACAAACACACCGGGAAGCAAAAGCGGGCCGCCAGCGGCCCGGTTACTTCGGGGCAACAGCTGTCAACCAATAAAGGGACAGCCCCAATAGCGCCGCCTCGCCCGGAGGAAAGGGCGAGGCGGTAACGCCCCGGCCGCGGCACGATTTCCTTGCGTCACCACATCACAATCACCCTTTTCCTTAAATCTACCTTTTTCCTTAAGTCACCCACAATCACAAAGACGCTTTCGCGTAAAGACCCTTAAAAAGCAGGCGTGGGAAGAAAAGCAAACGGCAGCATTGTTTAACACAGGAAGCACCGTATACGAAGAGCAGACATGGTTTTTCCGCCCAGGAGGCGGGCCGCTAGCGACCCGCCGCCAAGGGTTTTTACATGTACACTAGAAGAGGGACCGAGGTCTAATTAGACAGAACGGAGTATAACTAAATAAATAATAATATACGACATAGCAAACATAACACAAATTGGGAAAAACCAGGTCGTATATATAAAGGAAAAGTTCTTCCACGGTTAAATAGCTTTAACTAAGGCATCGGCATTAGTCAACCTAAATTAGCTCCAAAGTACCCCCTTAGGCAAGCATTTTAAACTTCTATCACCAATTTCCCGGTTTCCCTGAAACAACCCCTATCAAATGTACTATTCAGCACCCTCTTTAGGTGTCCTACCCTAGGAGCAAAGCCTGATTGTAACAAAGGAATCCAACTCGATTTCCTATCGATCCGCACCTTTAATCGCGCTGTTTACTCCCTTAAATAAAATGCTCGACGATGCAAAGTTAAACGCCCGCAACCTTTTTGGAAATCATTTATCCACCATACGGTTAGCAAGAACGATAGCCCCGGCGGCGACCTCGACTACCCGGAAAACGACTACTAATACAATACGTACAGCGCTAAAAGAAAAGAAGCAATTTAATCCGCTAATTCGGTTATATCACGAACTTACCGCGAAATGGTTATGTACGTTACCGAAAAAAACCTGCAACAACTTCCGCAATACCTACGCGCCTTTTTTATACTTCGTTAAGCGCGTTAGCCGAAAAAAAGTTCATTACCTTTTTAGCCCAACACAGATTTAGCAATAGGCGGCAGCGATCCAAGCTAAAACTGCATTACTTAAACAGCTTTTTACTAATATCCGGGAAGGTTTTCGGAAAAAGCAGGCCGAGGTATATAAAAAAGCTTTTACTAATCCAAAAACGGCTATAAACTATCACCGGCCTTTCGGCGGTAGTAATAAACAAAAGATCAGGCTTATTTATAACAACGTTATTAACATCAACAACGACGGCATAACTAAGCCGTTAAGCGAGTTAACCTCGCTAATTTCTAGCCTAATACGACGAAATCCTCCCGCAAACGTGCAAACAACGTTAGCGCCGGCACCGTTGCATTAAAGCATCGCAAAAAACGTTAATATATCTCGGAACCTGCAACAAACCGTTTTTAGAACCTCGTCGGCGCCAACGCTCGTCGCGCCGGCCAACTACAAAATAAACGAAATCGCTTTACCCTTTTAATCACTTTTAAGTAAATTGCCAGATCCTTTACTACCTTCCTGCGGGCAAATCGCGATTTTACCGTCGCATTACGGCACCAAATCTGCTTAAAAAAATCAATACCCTTTTCCTTTTCATCTATCATTTAACGTAATAATCCCGCCCAATATTTTTACGGTAAAGCTATTTAATTCATTTGCAAACGAATTTGCGCGCATTTACGCTAGCGGGTCGCTTTAGCAATATCGAAAAATCCAAAAAACCGCTCAACGCCTTTCGAAACACCTCTCTAACGGATTATTAAGCATTTAAAGTATCCGGGAAATGCCCAACGCATATTTCCTAGCCCTCGGCCTGCCGGCTAATTTCGTGCGGGCGTTTAAATCGTCGTTTAAAAAGCGCGTTAAAAACGAAGCCTTCCGCCTCGCCCTTAAAGCTAACGGCGACGGCGACGTAAACGAGGCCGTGCTAGGAGGAGGTTTAAGCCCTCAATTATTTTAATATCTAAACGGAATGTGTTGGATTGCACTGGCCTGTGCAGGCAATCGGCAGAGGCCAGAGAGAGTCGGATCCTCTGGTCCCGTGATCTCTGATCACGGGATCCGAGGACCCGCAAGCCCGCGGAGGTTGGGAGCAGGGGAAGGCCCCTTTGGTGATCTGGATCGTGTATATATAGCCTCCCTTCTGCTCCCTCTCTGGCAGATAGATTCCTTTCCTCTTCGTGCACAAGAATAGAATGATCCTCTGATATAAAGGATCATTGTTCACCTTCTTTGGAGATCTCCGAGCCCAACAGGAGTACCACTCCTACCAACAGAATGCTTATTTACGATTAATTTTCCCCGCAAATCCTTTTACTCAACGCGATCCTATCTAAAATCCCTTCATAAATGCCAACAACCTCGATAGCTTCCCTCTGCCACCATTTCCCACAACGCGACAAACGATACCCTTTTTAAGCTAAAATCCTACCGACGACGATAGCTATAGCGACGAGGGCTCGATCCGGTAACAAAATAAAAAGCCCGGGCGAAATATATATAAAAAAGGTTTTTAACGATCGCTTAAAGGTCGGCACGTTAATTTACTTTAATGTCACACGGAAGAACCTGTGGACTCACCCAATCGGCCCCACAGAAGGTCCGGGAACCGGTATAGGTGCCCAACGGCCCTGAGGCCCAAAGGCCGAAGGCCGGAATGGCAGTGTAAATCATATACTTAATACTTCGCACGGATCACAGGGTGGTTTATATAAACCCTGCCATCTCCTATGTCCTCCATGAAAGATTCCTTTTTCCTTAAGCATCTTTTGAGCCCATAGAAAGATTATCTGCAATATAGAGATCCTTTTCCAAGCCGTTTTTAACCCCTTGTTACAAATAATCTTTCTCACGCTCTGCCCCCTAACGGAAGCCTTACTATCTTTCCTCCTAAGCTCTGGAAAGGCCCTGTTAATCGGTACCCCTAAACCCTAACTGTTGCCTTCTTTAGCGAATAAAACCCTGGGGCCACACCATAAACATTTTAACTATTACCGGTGTTTTTAAACGGGTAAAAGCGAAAAGAATATATAAAAGGGTCGTTTCACCTTCTTAATCGCCCTGGCGAAATCACGGGACTCCAAAAAAGGCCGGAAGATTTCCCTTATACGTTTGGGATTTTACGTTGCTTAGGAATACAGGGAACCGGACCCCCTCATCTCGTTTGCAACGACATCTCTTTCCTTACTAAGCGACTTTGGCATGCCGGCCGTGGAATTAACGGAATCCCCTTCTCTGCCCAGCGATTCCGGTATGCCTGCCGATACGATGCCGGCCCAATCTGGAAAAGCGGCCGGAAAAGCCCCCGAAAGCCCCTCCCGGTCTATACCGGAAGAACGTTAAAATACCTTTATGTTTGACGATTAGGGGGCACTTATCCTGTATTCGGCACCCTTTTTTAGCATAGCCTTTGAATAACAAGCCCTTACATCCGTGGGACGCTTTTAAAACCCCCCGGGCTGGATGACCGAAATCTAACGGGAATTTATTAGTACGTACGAAGCAATTTCGGCCCTATCCCGAAATGTGAGCTAGGAAATCCTCGCCGATCGGGAACAAATCCGCGAAATAAGGACCCATTACGACCATATCACCCACGCGTACAATACCGTCGTCTTTTTATATAAAAAAGGTTTAATCGCTTCCGCCGACTAATAAAAGGCATTCCGGCAACGGATTATCGGAAAAAGCTAGGCATTCGCATAACAAGTTTGGGCTACGGTTGCCACTTTGGCCGAAAAGCAACAGACCCGTTCGGAGGCCCTAGTTCAGCTCCGGAATGTTACTTGGGCTTAACAAAACCACTTGCAAAACCTACAAGCACGGCTTTCCACTTTCGAAAAGGGAGTTACTAACTGGGCCGTTAATAAGGATGCCTAAATTTAAAATCTCCTAACCAAAGAGCATGTTTCGCCCGAGGCTTTCACCGAAGCCAAGCGACGCATATTAGCCCAAACTCGCTAGCTTGTTAAGGACGCCGTACGGGAAAGCCGGCGGTTTGCAGCATAAAGAAAGCGGCCTAAATCGGCTATTGTATTTTCGGCCCTGTAACGATCGTTTTAACAACCCGGATCAAACCGAAGCTCTCCCTAGGACGTACCCGTCCTTATTAGGGAAGATAGGGCCGAAGTTAATACCGATATACTTCCGCCTTCCGCTTTTAAATAAACAAGTTCGATGGCGCGGGAACGGATCGTTAAATTAAACGCCGGCTTGCTGGCCGCACAAATGGAAAGGACCTTAAAGGATTTACAAACCCGAGCAAATTAAACCCGCATAAGCATTACGCCGGGACGGACACAAAAACAACCCGCCGGTAATCCGGACTTTTCGGACTTTTCGGAATCGGATGATAGCGATAATAACCTGCCACCGAAACCTCTTAACTAAAAGCCACGGCTGTTCCGATCACCTTTTCCGCCAAACGATAGGGCTTCGTAACCCCTTAGGGGAACTCCCTAAAGCACGGTCTTTATAGTCAACCCCGTGCAATTTAAAACCCCTAGCGCTTTCGAAAGGGATCGCACCAAATTTAAAAACTAGTGGTTCGTAGTACAGGTTTATATAAACGCTTGCCCCTAAAGCTTTACGGGTAACCCGCACCGCATCATTTAAGTTAGGTCCCTTTTAAAAAAAGCCGCTTTTTAATAGCACGTAGCTAGGGCACGTTTATTAAAATTTATAAACGTTTAAAATTCCTGGAAAGGATACGCTTTGTTGCTGGAGGAGCATTATAAGGACTTTAACGAAAAACGAACTGATGCTAAAAAGCTCCGGTTTTTAAAGTATAACGGCGATATCGTCAGCTACCTAACGGAGTTGGGGCAATACAATATCATTACCCGATAAACCGGTATGACCTTCCGGGATTTCGTCCGATCCTCGCTACTCGAAGGTATCGCCGATTTGGTATATGCCAATAAAGGTCGAATTTTTACGGACGACGCCGAATTCCTCGAAGCCTTCCAAAAGGCAGGGATTACTTACGAGCAAAAGCTCGCGGATAGAGCTTTTATTAAAGCTTTGATGCAAGGAACGGGCTAAAAGGAAAAGGGAAAAGACGAGCCCGTTTCGAATTAGGAGCGCTTGAGCGCGGGCCGTCGCCGGGGCAAGGGCTCTAAAGACAGGAACCCAAATCCATCCTCAAGCTCCCGTTCCGGAAAGAAGGCTAACGATAAAAAGGCCGCCGATAAAAAGAACAACATTTGGATTACTACCAAATTAGCATTTAAAGGAATCGAATAACGCGATATCGACGCAAGAAAGTTGGCTAAAGCCGATTGCTGGCGTTGCGGAAGAAAAGGGCATTATACGTTAGAATGCTACGCCAAAAAGGACATTAACGGCAAGGAACTCCCTCCTACACCAGCAAAAACGGCCGGTGCCAAATCCATCCTTAAACGCCTTGTAACGGACGAATAGGAGGAACAGCCACAGGCTAAAAGGGCTAAAATCGCTGGCTTCACTTTAGAAGCCCCGAGCGAACCACGAATCTTTAAACTATCAGATTCGGAATCGGACGATGATTGTTAATAACTATCGATTATCGCCGCTAACCGGTCCCGAAGGCCCTTAACGGATAGGGAACTCGCAAAGCTAATCCTTCGCATGTATATACGGGCGAGGGGATCGAAGGAGATACCTGTCCGGGTCCTTTTAGACGGAGGTAGCGATACGAAGGTTATGTTAGACAAAATAGCGAAGCAACTCCCAAGTCACCTGGTTAACAAAGCTATCCCTCGCGTAATAACCTCCTTTTTAGGGAAAATCGAACCCGAAGCCGGAAAGCAACTAGTTGTTAACGTTACCCTCCGGCACAAAACGCACTATTTTACGGAAACGTTCGAAGTTAGTCCTACGGATCCAGATTGCGATATTATCCTGCCTTTCGCATGGCAAAGGCAACACCTACCGCTGGGGTTACTGGATCGCGACCTTCGGGATATCCGGATGGATTCGGACAAATGCCGGAAGTGCAACAAGCCCCGGGCCCAAAAGCTACAGGATTTACGGCCGCCCAAAGGCTTACGCCTTCGGGAGAACATAAAAACAGTCGAGCCCGCGATTATTGCCGCTATTAAATACGGGCACGGTATTCCTTCCTTTAAGGAAGTGACTAAAGCGGATTCGGACGGCCTCGAATCGGTACTACAAAAGTTTAGGGAATTTCTCCCTATTATGACGGAAGCGGCTGCCACCCGTTTTCCCGATCATCAGCCCTGGGACCACGAAATTCACTTTAAAGAAGGAGCTTAATTAACCTATGGCCTTTTGTACCTAATGAGCTAAAGGGAATTGGATGTTTTAAAGCCGTAGCTGGAAAAGCAAGTACGAATCGGTCGGGCCAGGCCATGCAAAACTGCTAACAGTTCGCCCTTTATGTTCGCAAAAAAGAAAAACCCCCTCGATCTTTTAAGGGTGGTGGTCGACTACAAGGACGTAAACGTTAAAACAATTCCGATTCGGTGCCTTATCCCGCTTATTACGGAGCTTTAAAATCGACTTCGGAATGCCAAATGGAAAACGAAAATCGATTTTAAAACCGGGTTTAACCTGATTCGGATAAAGAAAGGGCACGAATGGTTTACGGCCTTCCGTTGCAAATACGGCGTTTTCGAGTTTACGGTTATGCCAATGGGCCTTATTAACGCCCCCGCTACCTTCCAAAGCATAATGAACCATATCTTTATAAACTTTATCGATGCCGGGCTCCTCGTATATTTGGATGACCTTTTAATATACGTAGAGATTAAGGAATAACACGATAGTTTGGTAAAGGAGGTGCTTCGCCGCCTTACTAAACACAACCTGGCCGTAGCCCCTCGCAAATGCGTTTAAGGGGTGCACGAGGTCGAGTTCCTTGGTCACATAATAGGACCCGAGGGCATCGCTATGTCTAAAGATAAGGTTGATGCTATTATCCAATGGAAGGCCCCCAACTGCTTTAAAGACTCCCAATCGTTCGTCGGCTTTGCCAACTTTTATAAAAGGTTTATTAAGGGGTTTTTAGGAATCGTTAAGCCTATAACGACGGCCAACGCCTTGCTTAAAAGCTAATAGCGATGGACCCCCGAAATGGAACAGGCCTTCGAAGCCTTTAAAGTCGCTTTCGTTTCGCCTCCGATACTCCGGCATTTCGACCCATCTTTTCCAGCACAAGTTGAAATGGACGCTTTAAACTTTGCCTTTGGAGGGGTGTTATCCTAAAGGGACCCCGAAACCAATAAACTGCACCCCGTTGCCTTCCATTTACGCAAAATGTCGCCCGCCGAAATCAACTATAAAATCTACGATAAGGAACTTTTGGCGGTCGTTGACTGTTTCGTTAGGTGGAGGCATTACTTCGAAGGGGCAAAGCACCGGATAGAAATTTATACGGATTACCGGAACCTCGAATATTTCCTAACGGCCAAAATCTTTAATCGAAGGCAAACTAAATGGGCATAATAGCTGGCTAGTTATTGGTTTATAATTAACTACCAGCTAGGAAAGCAAAATGAAAAGGCCGATGTGCTATTGAGATTACCCCAGCACAAGCCTAAAAAAGGGGGGAGTGAGGATCAGCCAATTACGACGATCCTGCAAAAAAAAACACTTCCCAGCAAGAATTTCGGCCCTGGAAGGACAAGGAGATAACCCTATAAAAGAAGCTTTGCCGCAAAAAGCACCTTCTTTCCTCCTGTCCCCAGGCCGGCTTTGCAGTATTCCAATTTTAAAGTGGGCTACGGAATTTACTGACAAAGTTAAGCAAGCTGGTATATCGGATCCCGAATACCAAAGCCGCCTCCAGAAGCCCGAAAAGGGTGAAGAAGTCGAGGATGGCCTCCTTTATTATAAGGAAAGATTGTGGGTGCTAACGGAAGCCCTGCAAAAGGAAGTCCTCAAGTCCGAACATGACACAAAAGTCGCTGGATGTAACAAGGGGTTAAAAACGGCTTGGAGAAGGATTTTTATATTGCAGATAATCTTTTTATGGGCTCAAGAGATGCTTGAGGAAAAAGGAATCTTTCATGGAGGATATAGGAGATGGCAGGGTTTATATAAACCACCTTGTGATCCGTGCGAAGTATTGAGTATATGATTCACACTGCCCCTCCGGCTTTCGGCCTTTGGGCCTCGGGGCCGTTGGGCACTTATACCGGTTCCCGGACCTTTTATAGAGCCGATTAGGTGAGTCCACAGGTTCTTCCGTATGACACTGGACATATGGGTATGGATAAAACCCTCGAGTTAATTACTCGGCACTTTTAGTGGCCCAACATCGAGGCAAAAGTCCGGGAATACGTGAGGGGATGCCTGGAGTGCTAACGCAATAAGGCCCTAAGGCATGCCCCCTTTGGACCCCTACAACCCATAGAGCTGCATTACCAGCCCTGGAAAACGGTGGCTATGGACTTCATCACGGACCTCCCCTTAAGCGATGGGTGCGATTCAATCTAGGTAATGGTAAACCCCTTTACCAAGATGGCGCATTTCGTCCCCTTTAAAGTCGAAGGTAAGAAATCGGATAACTTTATCCGCATTTTCGCTAAAGAATACTAGCGATTGCACGGTGTGCCTCTGGATATTATCTCTGATAGAGATTCCAGATTTACGAGCCATTTGTGGAAAGATTTCCTCCGTTTGGTAGGCATTAAGCCAAAAATGAGCACTGCCTTCCATCCCCAAACGGATGGACAAACCGAAAAGCTTAACCAAAGCCTGGAAGCCTACCTTAGGTCTTTCGTAAATTACGAAATGATTAACTGGGTCGAGCTATTACCTACGGCGGAATTTGCTTATAATAATATATTTTCGGCAAATACCTCCATTACTTCCTTTTTCGCCAACTACGGGTACCACCCAGCTTCCAATAATCCCCCTCTCCTAAGACGAGTACGCAATCCAGCAAGCCAACTCTACCAGCATTAGATAACCCAGGTGCACGAAAAAGCCAAACAACACCTAAAAAAAGCCCGGGAACGAATAAAGCATTGGGCCGACAAAAGGAAAAGCCCCTCGCCGGTCCTTACCGAAAGATAGTTCGTTATATTAAACGCCCGGCACATAAAAACCCGTCGCCCTGCCAAAAAACTCGATGCCAAAATGCTCGGGCCCTTCCGGATCCTTAAAGTTATTTCTCCCACGGCGGTACGACTGGCCCTGCCTAAAACCTGGAAAATCCATAACGCTTTCCACGTGTCCCTTATCGAACCCTACCGCTCTAGCATTCAAGCAAAACCTGACCCTGACCAGGTATTGCGGGAGGCCCCTTCGGTTATAGGAGATTTCGTTATAAAAAAGGTTATGGATTTTATGGATACAGGCGGGAAAGTTCGTTACCTTATCCGATAGGAAGATTACCTACGAAAAAAGGACTGGACGTGGGAACCTTGGGAGCACTTCGATACCGACGGATCTAAGCAACACGTTATTACCTTTCATCAGCTCAACCCCGATAAGCCTAGGGACCCCCGCGTGCCACAAGATATAAGCATAGCCGCATCCCTTAAGCGGGCTTCAAAAGGTCTCGAAACGCGCCCTAGGAAAAGGAGGATAGTGTCACACGGAAGAACTTGTGGACTCACCCAATCGGCCCCACAAAAGGTCCGGGAACCGGTATAGGTGCCCAACGGCCCTGAGGCCCAAAGGCCGAAGGCCGGAATGGCAGTGTGAATCATATACTTAATACTTCGCACGGATCACAGGGTGGTTTATATAAACCCTGCCATCTCCTATGTCCTCCATGAAAGATTCCTTCTTCCTCAAGCATCTCTTGAGCCTATAGAAAGATTATCTGCAATATAAAGATCCTTCTCCAAGCCGTCTTTGATCCTTTGTTACATTTAATATACCGCTAAAAAATTCAGCATATTCTTTTTAATACAATTTTATATAATCAATTGCAACGCCTTTTTCCTAGCCGTTTCTTTATAGCATTTTCGCCTATTTAAAATGCCTTTTAATCGCCTTTATACAAAATTTTCGAACGGTCGCGATATCCAATAGGAATTACTTAAACTCGTCCTTCGACATCTTTTCGCTTTTTTCGTATTTCCCGCAACGTTTAACAGCCGTTTTTAGGTCCTTAAAAAAAGCTTCGATCGGGTTGTAATTTGGTAAATAGGGTGGTAAAAACAGCAGCAAAACGCCAGCTTCCCGATAAACCAACTCAACGTGAAGGTTTTTATGCCAAAACGCGTTATCTATAACTAAAATACTTTTGGGGGCAAAAAATCTATCCATACGAGGAAGTAAATCCTATTTTAGCCAAAAAAACAAACCCATTAGCGTTTGTATAGCCTTTGTATATTAATTCGCAAACGAAACCGGTAATCGAAATCGCAAACAAAATATAAAATCGCTTCCCTTTATCGAAAAGGTGCCGTTCGTAAGGAAAAACTCCCCGCGGTGCCTAACTAATACGCTTTGCTGCATTTCGTCGATCCAGCTTAAATTTATCGCAAAAAACGAACATTTCGGCAGTAAACGCGCTAATTTTCCTTTCCCAATCAACGCGTAACTTTTTATTTCGCTAACTAGCTACGTAATATAGCTTTTTATTGGACCACCTTTGTTCCTTTAGGCGTACCGAAATCGTCGGGATCGAAACGTATACGTGCTTTTCGAGGGCCAGCCACCATTGCATTTTGTCGAGGAATAAGTAGGGTTTATCCCTAAACAGGTCCAGCAGCGACTGGCAGTCAAAATTAGCAAATACTTCCAAAAAACGACGTCGCGGCGGAAGGCGAAAAAGCGAAAGGCGTACGAGCAATACCGCGTAAAGTAATTTAACGGCATTTCTAAAAGATCTTTTAAGTGGGAAAGGGTTGCCAGTAATTTTATATTTGCGCTAATAATTATAAACCCGTCGTTTATTAAAGTCGAGCGCCGCCGCTATACGTTTAGCCGGTACGCAAAGCTCGAGCAGGATGCATACGCTGTTCTTTTGCTGGATCGATAAATGTGGCGCCATTATATCGCTTTACTGACTTCGTGGATTCAATCCCGATACCGGTAGGCGCGATTTCGAAATGCATCCTCGAGCTTTGCTTTAAACGCGCGTTGGTTGATCCGGCCAGGCCGTCACCTTAAAAAACGCGATTTTCACCGCAAAACGAAGGGGGTGGGTGGGAGTGCACCCTGGTCCGTTGGACCCACTGTGGTTTGGTTCTAAACAGACAGCAGTTCTTCTCGGCAGGGTTTGAGCCGACCAAGTTCTAGGGACAGGGCCCGCGATAAGATACACGTAATGATAATACAGAAGCAGCATCCGGTATCTTGAGGCAGATGCCGGATCTAACCGGCAGATTCGATGGCGACCGGCATGTGGGTGTGGAGTGGGATGGCGGCATCGGCGCTCCTCAGTGGCTCGACCCAGGGGCATCCGTTGGGGCATCGGTGGTGTGGGTGGGGGCTACGGCCAGGCCCATCTTTGCGGCGATCGCCTTGCCTTCCGGTAGTGGCTCGACAGTTCCCACCATTCCAAGGGCGCGTCGTCTCGCCGGTGTAGAAGCGTAGGAGAGCTCGAGATGTAAACACCCTGCAATCACACCGGGTCGCCCACAGCCATGGCTCGGCACGCCCTGGCACCAAGGCCTCCTCTCCCTTGCCCTGTCCGCCATTTTGTCGACGATCACGTGGGAAAAGGCGGACGCATATCGATCGGTGTGAACTGGGTCGCCGTTTTCGCCTGGGCTAGTGGCGTCGTGATGGCCTCTCGGGCCTCGTGGGCCAGCACCAGCCGCAGATCGCCAGCCAGGCGGCCAAGTACATGATGGGCTGGCAGCTGACCTTTGTGTCGCCGGCCGTCGTGTACCTGGTCTGCTGGCAGCTGTTCTTTAAGCGCAGCGTACTCCCTCTGGAGCACGACGGTATTGTGCCGCACAGGCGGGAGTGCTTAGCCAAGGAGGGCCGTGAGGGTTTTCTGGATGGGGAGCGAGAGATGGCCAGTGTTGCCGGGTCGGACGAGATCATCTCGCCTCCCACTCCAGTGGCGATTGAGGAAAAGCAAGTTGGAGATGCGGGTGGAGCATTGAAGATGTGAGAAATAGTATCAAACAGCGTTGGTATTTTTAAAGGAGCGTTTGATGAATGGCCAAGCACTGTGTCGGCTTGTGGTGACGTCAGCACCCGCTCAGTGCTGACCCCGCCCGCTGTTTGCCTGGGACATATTATGCCTCGTCTGGTGCTTCGAGGGAAGTCGATTACGATTTTCCCAAAAAAGCAAGCACTTGAGCCGCACTGCAACGTCCAACCGCCACGGCTGCCCGGCGCTTTGCAATGTCGCACCTTGCCGCCGGCGCACCCTAGCCGCCCCCCCAGCCATGCAGCGGGCGGCAGCTGAGAGAAGCGCGCGATGGCTGCTGTTCAGCGACCTCCACTTCAAGCACAAGGACCTGGACCGCGTTCGGCTCACGGCGCAATGGATCGTGGCGCAGGCCGAGCAGCACCGCGTGCGGCGCGCCGTTGTCTGCGGCGACCTGCTGACGAGCCGGACGATGCAGCCGACGCACGTGCTGTCGGCGTGCTACCGCTTCATCAGCGACCTCAGCGACGTCGTGCCGCACATCAACATCGTGCTCGGCAACCACGACCTGGCCTACAAGCGCGACTACCGCACGACCGCCCTCGATGCGCTCGGCATGCGGCGGCTGTCTCCCTTTGTGTCTCTGCACAGTGATATCGAACGTGATGTCTGGGATGACCGTCGCGTGCTGCTTTTGCCCTTCCGTGAGGAGCAGGAGGAGCTTACTGCTGCGGTGGACGCGCTGGATCCGGCTGAGGCGAGGGAGACGGTGGCCTTTGCCCATCTGGCCATCCACAAGGCCATCCTCCAGCGACACGTTGTGGGAACCACGAACGAGGGGACGCCCCGTCCCCCTGTCAGGTACCGGGGCCTGACTGGCCCAGGCCGCTTCGCCTCGCTTGCGCGGACTTTTACGGGGCACTTCCACAGCCACCAGGTCCTGCGCCAAAAGCAGCAGGAGGACAGCGCTGCCAGCACGGATCCTCTGCATGGCAGCCTCATGTACATCGGCTCACCGGTGCAGATGAACTGGGCTGACTTGAACGACGAGCAGCGAGGCGTCGTTCTGTTTGACCCCAGCACGCTCGCATGCGAGATACTCGTCAACCCACATGGCACAGTTTACACTACCGTCGACGTCAAGGACGTCCTTGATGGAACGGCCGACGCGGCAGCCGTAGCGGAGAAGCACGTCATGCTCCTCGGCGAGCTGACCCGCTTCAAATATGCCACGGCACGCGACCAGCTTCTGTCCCTTGGCGTGCGGAGTGTGCGAAGCTGGAACCCTATGAGCCCCGTCATCCAGGCCCACCATCAAGCCTCTGGGGGGTTCGGCGCGTCCGTACCAGCGGGCGATGCTGCCGTCCAAGGACTAGAACAGCCAGCTCAAGGCTTGAAGGCAGGAGACACAAAGAGTAACGTCTCGGTGCTACCACAGACGGAGATAGGACAAGCCTCACGTCGGCTTGATCTTGGTGCTGAAGCGCATGATTACATCGAGTCTCTGTCGCTGGATCCATCCCTCGTGCCGAGGCGAAAGGAGTTGATCCAATCCGGACAGCGTGTCATCCAAGCCTCCAGTAAATTTACAGATGAAGATATCGAAGTGGGAGTAGATTATCACGACTTTCTGGGCGGCAAGTCGAAGGCTCCCAGCTTGCCGGACTCGGCTGCGCTGGCAAGACCTTCCACCGATGTCTTTGTTGCAGAGCCCCAATCCCTGATCATCAGGAATTTCCTTGGTGTGCAAGGAGTTCTTACCATTGACTTTAAGCGAGATTTGCCGCGCGGGCTAGTCTTCCTGGTGGGCGACAATGGCTCTGGCAAAAGCACCATCGTTGAGGCCATGGTCTGGTGTCAGTTTGGGCGGTGCATCCGCAGTGGGCTGGGAGCCAACGACGTTGTCAACGACGCGGTGGGCAAGGACTGCTCTGTCAGCCTGACGTTTTCCAACGGCTACACCATCTCACGGTACCGCAAAGACAAGACATACAAAAACAGAGTTATCATATCACTACACGGCGAGCCCCAGACGCAGATGGAGCACCCCGATGCGCGCACAACGCAAGCAGCCATCGACGAGCTGCTCGGCATCGACTGCGATACGTATGTGCGGTCTGTTGCGTTGGGTCACGAGAGTGCAGCAAGCTTCCTGAACTCGACACCAACGCAGCGACGAGACGTCATCGAACAATCTTTGGGGCTGTCCACGTTGGCCCGATGCGCACAAATGTCGAGGCTTATCCTCAAAGAGTTTGACCGGCAGATGGGCGATATTCAGACCAAACTTGTCGGCGTCACCAATATCACGGACTCCAGCGAGAGGGAACTGCGGGATTTGGAGCGGTCACGAAAGAAGGTCACCTTGGAGGCTGAAAGGGTGGCTGAGGCCCTGGGTGTTGCGATTCAGCGACACAGGCTGGCACAGGAGGCTGATGAAGAGCTTCCAACCTTGGCTCAATCCCTTGCAGACGTGGACGGTCGAGTCGCTGTCGCCAGCCAGAATGTGCAGCAGCTGTTTAAGGAGTCCAATTCAGCCGAGCTTTGCATCGCCTTCCATACCGAACTTTCTTGCTCTCTATCCCGCCTTCGGTCGGAACAACAACGCTTGGAGCAGCTTCAGGCCCTATATAATCGCCTGTCCAGCCAAAAAGCAGCCAGACCAATACCGTGGTGGGACCGAGCGCAACAGCGCTGCTTGCAGAAACTCGAAGTTTTGTCGACGACGCGGCTGGTTGGCTTGCCAAAAATCGTCTCCTCGGGAACAACCTTCTTACTCCGCCTCCAGCTGTCCGCCCTGCAAGTTTGGGCCCGTATTGTTGGATTTTTTCATGGTGATAAAAGTCAGGATCTCGAAGCAGCCATGGTCGCTGTCAGCTTGGATGTTAAACATATTGTAAGCCGCGTTTCCCAATTCCAGTCTGACGCCGAGGTGGCTGCCGTGGTCGAGAAAGTGGCGGCTGGCCGTGGCACGGACAGGAAGGATGTGGAGGGGGCAGTATCGGCGGTACCGTTGGAAACTGCCAGAACAATAAACGAGCGACTTGACCGGGCCATTAAGGAGCATGAGAAGCTGCGGCGTCAGCGAGAGGCACTGCTTGTTCAGGCCAGGGAGCAGGAGCATGAGAAGCTGCGGCGTCAGCGAGAGGCACTACTTGTTCAGGCCAGGGAGCAGGAGCATCTGCAACAAAAGCTGGCAGCCAAAAAGGGGGAAGCGGTAATCTACCAAAAACTCGCCGAGGGGAAACGGGCGAGTATCGGCTCGCTTCAGGCGCGGCACAAAGAGTTTGACGCGGAGCTTGAGCAACTGGCTGCCACACGTGAGCTTTTTGCCTTCTGGGCTTCGGCATTTGCGAAGCGCACGCGCCGAATCTCGACAGCCGAGTCGACCAAAGCCATCACTACCTTCCGCGAGTACGTACTCAACCAGTCGCTTGCCGAACTGAACGCGCTCCTGCCGCAGGTCCTGACGGTTCTGTACGACGACACGCGCCACACGAGGGCCATGACGACGGGCATCCTACGCGGCTTGTTCGACAGCGACGGCAGCGGACCTCTGGACGCGGTAGACATAGTGACACCCATGCTCGACAACACCCTCGCCGTCCACCCGTCCCTCGCGTACGGCAAGCGGTCCAGCGGCGAGCGCAAGCGCATTGACCTCGCCGTGTTCTTTGCGCTGCTCCAGGTGCGCCATGCGCGCAGCTCCCACCGCGCCCATTATGTGCTGGTCGACGAGGTTTTCGACAGCCTTGACGAGGCCGGCCAGGCGGCAGTCGTGCGCTGGTGCGCCTTTGCCGCCCGCCGCGTTGCCGGCTGGATCGTGGTTATCACGCACTCACGTGTCCTCATTGACCAAGCCGACCGATATCACAAAGAGGCGGATGATGGCTACGACCTGGGCTCAATTGTCACAATCCGTGCGGACATGAAGGAAAATGGCATGCAATTGTACTTTAACAACAGGGAATGACTACGGCCACCATATCTCCTTTCTTCACATCCACCTCCTCACTTGACTGAGCATTTCTTTCCATTCTTCGGAACCATCCTCCCCATCCCAAACACGGATGCCTCTGCCGTTATACGGCGTGTCTGACACTTTAGACAGCTCGATTGGGGCCGGTTTGTCGCCCCAGAAGTTGGGATGGAACCACACGCCTTTGGCCGTGGCCTTCGAAGGCCCAATGTCCAAGTGGCCGCAGTGCGTGTGCTCGCAATTTATTCGAGGGGTTTCGTAGTCCCCCTCAGGTTGGCGTCCCGCCCAGAAGAAATGGACTCGGCTTTCCTGGGGAGATTCACCCAGACGGCGCTTGATCGCGGGGCCTCCGGCGCCGTCCTGGGCTTTCCGTTTGGAGGGGCTGGCAGCCCCACCGAACCAGTCGTCGTAGCCGCTCTCTTCATCGCAGTCCGAGTCGGAGGGGTCGAGCTCCTCCTTGAGCTTGTGAAGGGCATCTTCGGACAAGGCAAGGAGCATTGCGCCTTCGACCACTTTAAAGTTGAAGGAGCCCACGGTGCCATGGGTGTTCATCGGTTTCTTGATCTCAAGGAACCAGTGACCCCCCAGGTATCTCATGTTATCTGGGAGAAAGGCGTCTTCGTCCTCTACCAAGTCCAGAAAAGAGCCCAAGAATTTGACTTTCCACGTGCCGACCAAGTCGTCGAGACAGAGAGGGCCGGGTGGAACTTGGTGCTTGGCCATGTAATCTTTGTGCGGCTTTTCTCTCAGCTCGCGCTGCGCCGCTTTTCTGGAGTTCTCTTCGGCGACCTCCTGCGCCTCCTGGCGCTCAGCCTCCTCCTCCTTGGAACGGATTATTGCATCCAGCTTTGCGGCATCCCAGCCTATAAAAACTGAAAAGTTCCACCACCGAGTTCGTAGCCCAGGGACGGCCTTGATAGCGTTTTCGATCCAGCGCTGGTCTTTGGGCCATGACGCAAGCCCAACCTCCAACGGCTCGATCCTTTTGCGAGGGTTGCGCGGCCCACCGGGTCCGTCGAGGAAGTACTTGCCCAGAAAGCGATCCATGTCGAAGTTCGCCTCGCCCCAGGGCAGGAACCTCGGCACTCGCCACTTGACCTCGGGCAGTCGGGCGAACTCGCGATCCAGCACGCGAAGCATGGCGCCCTCCCAGCAGGCAATCATCGCTTTCCCGTTGTGCGAGTAGTGCAGCGACAGACCCGGAATCGCTTCGAGCACTTCGGCCCCGATGTAGCCCCTTTTGAAGCCCGCGAAGTCATTCACGACGACGCCCTCGGGGTGCTTATACGGAGCCGGCTTGCCGCCCGGCCCGTCCAGGAAGTACTTGGCTGCGAACCGCTCGACGCCCTCCCAGACCTGGTACCCTGGTGTTTCGCGCTGGTACTTTTCGTCCTCCCAGGCGCGCACCTTGGCGGCATGCTCGCGGAGGACGTCGTTGTATTTTGCCTCGAGAGAAGACCTGATTGCCAACACCGAAGGCGCGAGGGCGTTGCACTGGCAAGACACATGTCAATGTCGCGGGCTGCATGGTCAACTGGACGCCGGCACACACCTTCTTCCTGTACGCTTCGTGTAATGCTCCCCGAAGGTCGTCGGCTTTGTCCTTGGACGTGAAGGAGATGTCATAAAATCGCAGCTGGGCGCTGAGCCATGCCTTGGTGGCGGCGGCGCGGCGGGCACTCGAGGCATTTTTCCGAAACAGGAGTCCCAGCTCGACACGCGCGATGCCGCTTGCGAGGAAGCCTTGGCGGCCATAGGTGAACGCGCCTGATCTTACGGAATCGGGGCTTCGAGGCCGCGGGTACTCGTCGTCTTCGTCCCAATCCATCGAAAAGAACCCTGGAGAATTAACGCAATGATAACAGGAGATTGGTGTGCGTGGATTGAAAAAGCATGCACCAGCGAGCAGCCCTTCGGTGTGTCACTGCCCGACAATCTCCCGGAAAAAAACAAATCTCTCAAGGTCCAAACGCAACGTGAATCGATCTGTGCATCCACCACCCACCGACTTCGAGCTTGTTTGCATTTTATGCATTTTTATGCTATAGACACTGCTCCACGTCATATTGGTGGCATCTTTTCAGCCAGCCTCTTCTGCTTGCCGTCTTGCTCCGAAGCTAGCAGCACCCCTCCATGTCCGTCCTCGTCTCCCTCCGACGCTCGCGTTTTACCCCAGCTGAACTCGTCGCAGTGGAGCAGGGCGTATATGGTGATGATGACGTTGATCCACGGGGAAAAGATCAGGTACATGAAGAAGCCGATGAAGAACCGCAACTTTGCTATCGTCGTGTGCGGGAACCATGTGATGATCATAAACGAGTAGAACTGGATCGAACAACGGTTTGGTGTTAGTCCTTGTCATTGCTCCAAAGGGCGGAATCAGACAAACTCACGTATCGAAACGCCAACACGGACATGAGCCCAATCATCAGCTTGTTCTCGAAAAGCCTCTTGCCCGTCTTGGCCAGGGCGATGCCAAAGTTGATCATAGCCGCGACAACGAACGGGCCGATCCACCACGTGACAACCGTGATGAACGAGCACACGCGCTCGACCCAGATGATGCCGGGCCGGAACACCATAACGAACTCGTTGGACTTGCTGCCCAGGGCCCATCGCTTGCGCTGCGACAAGAACACGGGCCACGACTGTGGCGCCGTCGTGTAGGCACGGGCTTTCAGTGCCTGCCGCGTTTGCGATTTGGGGTGCTGCGAGAAGATGATGGACGCGTGGATCGAATCCTCCGAGTAGACGCCCATAATGTGTTGAGTCACCGTGTCGTTGGGCTTGGGCACGTGGCCGAAGCGCTGCCGGAGGACAGGGTCGCCGAACGTAGCGGCTTGTACGCGGATGAGTTGGCAGCACCCTGGAGATCTCGTCAGTGTTGAACATATCGATTTCTCGCAAGCTGTTGTTTGGAGCGTGTGCTGTTCCTACCGGGCAGACAGTTGACTTTGCCGCTGACACGAGACTGGAACTCGCGCCGTAGTCCTTGGGTCAGGTTGTACTCTGTGTTTTGCATCAAGTTCCTGCTTGTCCCTCTTGATCAGCATCTGGCCATGTCTTTGTGCGGAGTCCACGGCCGCTTACCACCAACCCCACGGCTTCTCGTCAAACTTGACAAGCACGGCGCCACACACACCGACAACGTTGGGGCCACCGCGCCGCATCTCCTTAATCATCTCAAAGATGCAGTCCTCGTCAAACACTGTGTCGCCATCCATGCCGCATAGATAGTCGACGTGATGCAGGCCGTGATCCGTTAAGATGGAGCCCAGGTAGTTGAACACTTCTTGGTTGAACATGGTTTCCACAGACCCGGATCTGTTGGTGTAGTGGTACAGGAACGACCGCACAAAGCAGAGACTGTCCCGCTTGCCCTGGTTGTACTTCTTGCCAATAACGATGTACGGCAAGCCCTGGTAGAAGCCATGTTGGATGGTGATTGGCATGAAGAAGCCGTCACGGGCCGAGTAGCCATTGACGAAGTCCTGGCGCTCGTCCCCTGGAAACATGTCGTTGAGGAGAAAGTCCTGCGTGGAGACGGACTCGCCCGGAGCCTTGGCGTTGCCGTCGACAATGATCATGATGAGCCGCGGGTGCTGGTCGATATTTTTCTGGTTGACCAGGGAGTCGAGGCTGGTTTCGATCTCGGTCCTGTCCTCGTTGTAGCAGGGGAGGACCATGACGAATGGTTCAGGGGCCTCAGGTACGTTGTCTTTCTTCCAGCCGACGAGCCGTCCGAGTCTGGTGTAGCAAACCGACACGGTGATGCACAGGGCAAAAACGACCTGGGCAAAAGTGTTTGCGGCGAGAAACGGCAGGAAGATGTACCAATGGCCATGGAACAGGATCACGGCCCAGATGCCGACGCCGTTGATGCTAATGAAGGCCAGAAGGAGGCCATATTTCTGGAGGCGCAGAAGCACCCTCGATGTTTTGCGAAGCTCAAGCTCGGAGTCCCAGGGCGGCTTGGCCTCTTCCTGGCTGATGCTCGATTGGAAGGAGCGGGTGGTCGAGAATGAGGGAAGTTGGCGGGCGTGGAATTGCGAAGGACGCTGGGAAGGCAAAGGGGCGTTAGGGAAGTTGTACCTTGGCAGGATCGAGAAGAGAAACGAAAGATCGCCTCTTACCGATGGCAGCCTAGAGCAAAACCCTGCCGGTATCTGTCCACGCCCCTTGGGTGAGCTTGACTCCCCCAGGGCGGAAACCACGGGAGTAATGCCAGAGTGAGCAGCAGGGGGCTGAGCAGGCAGAGGCAAGCTGAAGTTGCGCCGAGAGGCAGTGGGCGAGGCAGGAACGGAGGAGGCCGACGATGTTTGTTTCTTGTGTCTGCCGGCTGTTGTAAGGTCCCAGTGGCACTTGGCGGAGCGCCTCGACGATGCCGGACTCTTTGGGGTTGTCGGCGGTGATGCATCATGCTGAGTGCCGACCTTTGGTGCCCCTGATGGCCCCGGAGTTGGACACCGATCCACAGGGCGCTGAGATGACATTGCTGGCGGCAGCGTGTTTACCCCACGAGGTCTTGCTTGCTGAAAAAAAAAACGTGGGAAGGGGAACAATGAAATTACGAGCAGCGGCGTAAACAGGTATTGCAAGCGCCCTAGCGCAAGTGCAAAATGTTTTCTTGTTGAAGTGATGGACTTATCCAGCGTGGAATGAGAGATGCACGATGCGCCTGCTTTACAAAGATATTTCTCTTTTGCGGCCTGCGGGTTAATTAACCCCAGATCAAGTTCCCCTCTGCCGGGAGGTCGGGTTTTGTAAGCCCTTAAGTTGTTACGTTTTCATCGGAATTCCTTTTTCCGCATCATCGAGATCGACGGGCAGAACTTCTATGTTCGGGACCCAGCTAGGAGTTTCGCTCCGTTTTCGGGCCCCAAGTCCTAACTGGGAAAGAAAGCCTCACCTGAACACCGGTTCCACATATGTGGTGAGCACAGGTGTGGTTACCGAGGCAGAGCAAACGAAGCCAACGTATTGAGTTCATGCCAGCTGTGACAGTGGACTCTTGTCTTCCTATTATGGAATTACCCGCTCACTAATGATGTCAGATTTGGTGCCTACTCGGGTGGTGCGGTGACATCTAAAATCTAAGACAAACCTGTCAGTATTGTCTTGGCATCCAATGATAAATAATTAACGCGATTCATTAGCCAAAGCGGTGAGGCTTGGAACAGGAGCCACCAGGCACTGTCTCTCGCTACCTTGTGTTGTTTCAAACAGGGGGATCCGGCAAAGGAGCACGGCAAAACGGAAAAAAGAATTATATAAAGCACAATACGTCGTGACTGGCTTTATGCTCGACGGTAGAAAACGTCAACAACTCTTATTACGATAGGCGCGCTAGGACTAAGACAAAAAATGGGACTCTCAGGATGGGTAAATCGTGTGACGGGATACGGGGCGGCCTTCTCAACAACTGCCAGCCACAGGCACTAATTACCACGTGCGCTGGAACCAAAGAAAGTTCTGCCATGTGGTGGGGATGCTCGCCGTTGTAATCCTGGAATGAATCACACTGCAACGGTCCAAGACACCAGCGGTTCCCGTGGTGGCGCCGGTGTTGTGGCGTTTGGGGGGAAATGTCTGGCTTAAACACTCTGAATACCCCGTACTGACACGTCTATCTAGGGAGAAAATAGCAAAAAAAAAAAAAAAAAAGGTAGAAAACTCCAAAACCCCTCACCAACACCACCACTCGACGCAAACATCCCCAGCACGCTCCAGCTCGCCATAGTCGAGGCCGTATTGGCGCATGGCGACAATGACAAGGTCGAACCGCGTGAGAGACTCTGCATTCCAGTCCTCATCAGCAAGTTTGGCAATGTCGGGAATGGCATCCTGCCCCACGAGGGGATCCGCAAACATGACTTGGACTGACACATCCTGTGACCCCGCTTCCCCAAGTCTTCGGAGCTCGCTGGCGAGCTCGAGGCCGGGCGAGTAGCACAGCGTGCTCTGGCCCGGCTTGAAACCCATGCCAACGACGAGGACTTTGGCGGGGCGGGAGGCAGCCCTGTCTTTGGAGGCGATTGCTGTGGCAAGATGCTTGGAGTACGCCCTGGCCACGTCGACCGGCCGGCTGCTCATCGTCTCCGCGGCCCGCCTCAGCAGCGGCATCTCGCATCCGGAGGCGAACAAGTACCAGGGGTTGACGGGGATGCAGTGCCCGCCGACGCCCAGTCCGGGGGCGTAGTCCGTGTAGCCAAACGGCTTGGTTCTGGCCGCGGCGCAAACTTCATAAGGATCAATGCCGAGGCCAGCGCAAGCGTCAGCCATCTCGTTGGCGTAGGCGATGTTGACCATGCGCTGGCAGTTCTCGTACAACTTGGTGAGCTCGGCGACCTCGGGGCGCGACACGGGGACGAGAGTCTCGAAGACAGGAGTATAGAGTCTAGCGATGGCAGCCAAGGACCCCGGGCAAATGTCGTCCAGGCCCGAGATGACCTTGGGAATGAGGCGTGCCGGGGGCTCGACCCTGCCTGGGTCGACGCGCTGGGGAATGGTAGATCAACAGTGGTTAGAGTGGATGTTTGGAGTGAACCCGGGGATGATTCAAGCACTCACCTCTGGCGACATTCCTGCGAAACAGCCGCGAGATTTGGCCAGCGGGCCGAGCAACTCCCTCGTCATGCCGACCGCCACAGAGCTCTCGATGACGACTGTGGCCCCCGGGCGGGCATAGCGAAACACAGTTTCGATGGCGCTCTTCAAATGGGACGTGTCGACCGTTTTGTCGGCTCGCAGCAGCGTGGGCACCGAGATGAGGTAGTGGGTGGCGTCTGCCAGGTCCGTGGCGAAGGCGGAGAAGCAGGCCTTGGGGTTCTGGCGGAACTCGGGTTCGCTGCTGATCTGTGCAATGCGCTCTTGGGAGAGGTCGAAGCCGCACACGTCCCAGCAGCGGGAGAAGTTACTGACAAGGTGCGTGCCGACGTAGCCGACGCCTATCACGGCCACAAGAGGATCGGCGTCAGAGGGGATGGGTGTCGAGGTGAGTGCAAAGCAGGGCCCTTGGCTGAATGAAGGCGAGTCGGGAGGGGGACTCAGGGGAAGGGCAAAGGTGGCTGAGCCCGCCTGCCTCTTATGGAGGAGGCTGAGGTCCAGTCCGAGGTGTGCTGGACGCGAGCGGCTGGGGGTCTGGAGGGTGGGTGGCATGTTGAATGTAGGAAATTGGAGAGATTCTCGGCTGTTTGTGATGGGAGACAAGATACGACGAGCTTGGAAACCTGGCCTCCTGCTTCAGCCTCTCCCCTTTACGATGGAAATGCTGGGCACCCTTATAATGCGAGAAGACTGCCTATCTCTTTATGCCGCCCGGCGCGTCCGAGAAGAATTTGCTCTCACTGTCTGCCGGGCATCACGACATTTTGGAAAGGCTTTGCCAATGGTGACCTGCAAGCGGACCCCAAGACGCGGAACATTAATCCCAATCCGTAGCCATGACCGACCAAAAGCGGACTTCAACAAATACATAGGTTTCACAATTAGCCCGATATTTGAACGAGCAAACATGGAGATGGATTCAATCCATTACTATGCCTCGGCATCGAGATTTCTAGGTGGAGAGGTCTGGTTTTTGCGCGCTTCCGGATAGGAGTAGAAAATATGGGGTCCCGAAAATATGGCGCGATGTTTTTCGTTTAGAGCATGCCTCAGCCGAAACGCCCACCGGTTACAGACACCGAAGAACGCTCCAGCCACGCCAGTGCCAATACCGGCTTCGGATCCGAGACCGCCTCGGAACATTTGCTCTTGGTAATCCGGATCAGGATGTTAAGCATTGGTGCGGCTCTGAGGACAACGCGACTTATCCCAGACCGGACTGGTTTCTACCGGACACGGAGGAATTCTATGTCCCTTTTTGCCCGAAATACTTCCCAGCCACCGTAATAAGCCAGCCTTTATCAGGTAAGAAGCACTGAATATGTGGTCCCATCGATTTTCAAATCCGCGATGGTCTCCTCTGAGAAGTCTGGACACGCTTTGTGCTTGTCCATGGGAGACGGCCCGCTTCCCAGGACGCTGAGCGCACTGCCGTGTGTCGACTTGTTGAGGATCTTAACTGCGTAGTACAAGCGAGACTGCTTCAAATGGCTCACGACGTCCTCGAGGGCGGTCTTGAGAATGGGGGACCCTGACTGGGGTTGGTGAGCAGCCCAAGGTGGTCCCCAGTCCTCGGTCGAGCCTTGGGTTGACGAAGCGTGTTTGTTTCCCGCCAGGTGCCAGGCCGTTAGCTGGATTATGTCATCATTCACACGCAGCTGTAGCCTCGGGTCCGCCCTTTGCAGCAGCTCGCGTTGAACAAGACCTTGTTGGCCCAGATTTTCCTCGTCTAACACTGCTTGGAATAAGCAAACCACATTTTCCACTGTGTAGCCTTGGGGACCCAGAAGCTGGGCGGCGACAAAGGATGACCCGGGAACGTGCTCGGGTGGACGGCACCACGGATCTTGGCACTCTACTACGGCAGCTTGGATGATCTTGACGGCTCTTTGGAGAGCAAAACTGAGGCGCCAGCGCATATGCTGGAAGTAGGAAATGCAGAAGCGGGGCATATCGACCGACGTTGGGATTTCCTTGCCACGTGGTTCACCTGGGAGGAAGCCCTGGCGTCTGGAAGCCAGGTAAGAGTCCGTGTTGTGGACCTTGCCTTGGCCGCCAACCCCGTACGCCGCGCTGGCCCAGAACTGCTCGTCCGGCGTCACGCTGCACGGGGCGTCGAGAGGCGCGTCGCCCACGATGAACATGCGGCTGCATGCGGCCACGACTTGCCAGCTGCCCCAGGACAGGCAACCGTTACACTTGACGGAGTACATGGACGGTTGACGGTCCGGGTCGGCAGGCCGTAGGACCAGAGGCGTGTATGTGTCATCGTCGTGCAGCAAAATAAAAATGTGGTCGAGCAGAGGCACCACAATGGAATGCAGTTCCTTCGTCGACGTGAGGATGATCCCGACCTTTTGCCCTGGGAGCAAATATTCGGGCATTTTGTTGTTTTTTCCGTATCTTGGATGCTCGCGCTCAAGAAACATGGGCGAGGATGGTACCGGCATAAAGTGTACCAGCTTGACGTTCAGCGCTCCTGTATGTGAATCCACCCAGATTTTCTGGTTCCACGAAACTTGAGTGTCGGTCAAGTAATCGTCTGGGATATCCTCGCCAACGATATTTTGCTTGGGGCAGGTCCGGAGCTCGACGATGGTGCGGGTGCGGAGCCGATCTTTGAAGGGGTCGGGGAAAAGATCCAGGAGAGACACCAAGATGGATAAATCACTGTAGGATGGAATGATTGTAACATCTTGATGCACAGTGAGGGTCGCATCCCACTTCCAGTAGTCCCTCCTCTCAACCTCGGAAAACAGTCTCGGCCGAAGGTTAACTGGGGCCTGCCAGTCTGGAATCCAGGATGGCATGCGGCCAGCACCGGCGACCCCGACGCCACCACATAGGGCTTTTGAATGCCCGCGACCCGCAACGACATAGGCGAAAAAGCCGGTAAAGACATGTTGCGCCGAGAGGCCATAGTCAGGGACAAGGTTCTCGGCCGTGTCAGGCAGGGTGTCGACGTAGCTGTTCAAGTGGGAATCATCTGCAAAAAGCCCGAGAATCCCGTAGACTCGGTCGCGGGGGTCACTCGCGTCAGACTTCCACGTGAGGCGCAAGATGTTGATGAGGTCCTCGGCACCCAGTGTGCGTTTGGCGGCGAACTGGACCCATTGCGCCGGCATGGTTTCCCACGTCCCCTTCATGATGCAGAGCTGGGCGAGGCTTTCAAGCTGGGGGCCGCTGACGTAGAAATCAGTGTCCTCGATGCGCATTATGACTTGTCTGGGCAGCACGAGCTCTTGGATGATCCACACGCGGCTGAAGTAGCGCCGGCTTAGCCACTCCTCCAGCCTTGCGGGTCGGAGGGTTCCGCGAAGCGGGTTGCTTCGACCACGGAGGTGGGCTGGAGAGCAGAGATCCGGACCCAGATAGACGATGACGCTTGTGCATTGGCTGTAGATGCGCGACATGCACGCGACCTGCCTGTTCCCCTCGGCGAAGTCCTGCTGGTCGATGCAAAGCGCATCGACCCAGATCAGCCGCAATCCTCGACGCGGCCTCAAATGCACCAGCATGTCCCAGCAGTTCTGTGTCTGCAGAATAACATCCCAATATGGGCCGACGTAGACTGGATGCTGCTTGGCATTCTCACCGTTTTCCCCACCCCACGCGTATGAGATGGCCTCGTACCAGGGGGAGTCATCCAAAGGGTGGGCTTCGAGGTCGCAGTGGATTGGTGATCCTTCCCCGTCTGGCGGCGCGTGCAGGCAGAGAAGACGGAACTGGCCCGCACTAAGGGCTGGGTCGTAGATGGCGGCGGCGGGAATGGGTGGCGGCGGGTCCCAGGCGTCGTCCGAGGGTGTCGGCACTTCGATTTCGGCGGGAGGTTTTTCCGCCTGGATAGATGCACCGCGTGCCTGGGCGTCGACTTTCGGGGAGTTCTCGCGCTGTTTCCCGCGCCGGTAAGGAACAGACGGGGGGCCACGAAAGGTTCATATTATCCAGGGGCTCATCAGGGGGCAGTGGCAGCAAGGGGCTTTCTTTGTTGGCAGCTGCAATCATCATCTCCAGTGGTGGACAAGTGCCACATGCTTTGCAGTGCGGAACATTGCCCTCGAGATGAATGTCGGGCTTGGAGCACTCAGCTCGATGCCAACGAGACATTTTCTTTGCAGTGAAAATGCAGCGCTTGGAAAGGGAGGATATTTAAAGCAGTGTGGTTACACGTCAGAAACGGGCGTAAAAAGGAGGCCTGGCGTGTGTGGTGTTGACGACAAATTGAGCCTCACTGTTTGAAGCACCGACCCTAATTACCCCGCACATGTACCCGAGCCGAGCGGGGTTGATGAATCCCCACTTACACGAGCTGCCACTGGGCCAAGAGCTTGGCATCAAATATTTTGCAAGGTTGCTGCACGTTGGAGAAATTTAACACGGAAGTAAACGGTGAGAAGAAAAAAAGGGCGAAAATCGAAATAAAAAAGGAAACACAGTGAATAATTTTTTTTTTAAAAAAAAAAAAAAGAAAAAAAAAAACGGAGAAGAAAATCGCAAAGCTTAGCCGACAGGTAAAAGTCGATGATGACGGTGATAATACATGTGGCCCTCCAGTGCCCTCCCTTACGACCTTCCCCACGCCCACCGCTGAAACCGGCGTGCCAGCTTGACGCAGTTGACATCTACAGCCCGTGTGAAAAGGTCGCTCACACAAAACAAGACCAAAGTATTCATAAAGGTGGCGAGCAGGAAGGTGCGCCAGTAGGCCCACTGAGCCGCATCCATAAACGCCTCCGCCTCGGCGACCCGGCTCCCCTCGGCCACTAGCCGCTTGTATTCGGCCTCGGCCTGCGAGAATGCCGCATTCGCCGGCCCCAGGTAGCTGTTGCACACAACGTGGTTGACGCTGTCGTGGGCCAGGTAGAGCGAGTAGGAATGCCGGCCGAGATACTGGACAAAGCGGGTCGTGAATGGTCGCTGGAGCAGAGGCTGGGCCGCCGCGTCGAAGCCTTGGTCGTCGTTTGAGGCGGGCGGCTGGCCGAGGAGCGACGTGGCCTGCGTCGAGTAGGAATCACCATCCCGGCCCCTGCCGCCGCTAGGCGTCGCCATGCGCAGCGGCGGCGAGTACATGAGGGAGACAAAAAGCAGCAGCGACCCGCAGCCCAGCCAGAAGAACTGCTTGGTCTCCTCGTTTGTCGCGAAGACCGTGGGCGTGATCTTGGATAGCGTCTGATACCATGGCGAGTTCTGCGCCTTGTCCTGCGGGTAGCCGGTCAGCCACAGGCTTGCAAAGAAGCACCCGAGCGTGGCGGCGTGTCTAAGTAGGTGCAAAAGCCGGCCGTGCCTCTCAGGGCGGGTCACGAGCGCGAGTAGGCGTCCCCAGCGGCCGGTGGGGGCTGCTCGTGACCTTCCCGGAGGAAGAATGATGGACAGCTCGGCGAGGAAGAGACCGCCGGTAAACAATCCCATGTCGAAGTCCTCTCGGTCGATGAGCCAGCAGGTGGACACGGCAACAACCATCAGTCGCAGCCAGCCCCGGACTCCGAGTAGGGCTAGGAGGAGGACGAAAACAAGCACCGATCCCTTAAACTCGACTGGAATGGTCCACAGGTTTCCGCTGCAGTTTTTGAAGTCAGCTTGGCCCATGACGGGAGGAAAAAGTTTGAAGCAAAGGAAGAAAACGGGAAAGACAGCCTCGCAGGATGCCACGTACTCATAAGGATTGCCATAGCGAGTTTTGCGCCCGTTAATAGCGGCGAAGGGGTTCCAGAGGTCGACCAGACTCCCCAGCCAATGTCGCAGCTGCTCACCGGGGGTGTTGGCGTGGCTGGGAGGTGCGACGTAGCGGTTAAATACGTTAAGCTGGCAGAGCGTGGCGATGATGCCCGTCGAGACGGTGATGGGCAGGAAGAGTCTGAAAGGACGGCGGAACAGGGCGCCGCCAAGGGCGTCGAACAAACGGTCGGGCTGGCCGCGGTGGAGGAGGGTGAGGGGCCTGATGGTGAGCACGAAGCCAGAGATGACGAAGAAGGTGGTGACGCTGGCACGGCCAGAGTGTATGGCTCGGACGATTGGTAGCTGCAGAAACCAGTGGTCCGCCTCGTCCGACCCCCAGCCGTTTCCTAGCCTGCCGTACCAGCGGTAGCTATAATGGAACATGTAGACGATGAGGGCCGCCATGCCACGGAGGCCGTCCAAATACGACGTCGCATTTAGAGGGGGCCGGGCCTCCACGCCTGGCTTGGACCGAAGAACAAACCGCTGGAAGGGCTTCGACACGAAGGAAGGGAGGAGGAAAAGGACGACGGCGGCTGCTTCGGACAGCTTCCCGCGTGCGCCCGACTCCTGTATCCAGGCGAGCGGCTTTTCCGTCTCGAAAACATCGTCGGACTTTTTGGAGTTGGCCATAGCCAAAAACGCCGTGCCGCCGCCGTGGATGAAGCTGTGCAGGAGAGTGACGTATAACGGACGGGTGCAAATGGCTTGGAAGAATTGCTTGGTTGACCTAAGACAGGCTCCCCTGGCGCCGCATTTCTTGGCCTTTTTATCTTCTCTTTGACCGACTAGGCTAATATCGAACATCGAGTATTCAGGGGTTGCAATTTGCGCGAGCTGATGGACCATCGCGGTTGTGGCTCCGAGCTGATGCAATTGTGGTAATCGCTGCCCCTGAGCTGAAAGGACTATTGGCGACCGGGCAGCCACTTGTGGCGCTAACCCAACGAGCTGTTTCAGCCGCATTTTTGCCCGCTCCTGTGATTGAGCTAGCAGCTAGCTGAGCGTGCGTCGTGTGACTCTCACGCGACAGTTCACAGCTGGACTCGATAGAGCTAGCGAGTTCGGCGGTGGCACCAACCACGCCAGTGTCTTCGACCCGAGCGCGCCACACCACGGACTCGACAACGGAGCACGAGGCGGCCTGGCGCCCGGGTTCGATTCCAAGACGACCCCCGGATTCGACCGCTTTAGCGACGCTGCCAGCGCCGCCCACACTACCGCAACCGTCATGCCAAGCCCTCTCACCCCCGCCGCCTCGGAGCTAAATGGGCGCGCCGTCAAGCCATGGAGCATGCGCAGCGAGCTGCAGGGGAACGAGAACCAGGACAACCCCGGCTCGCCGCCGTCCCCGTCGTCGTCCCCGGAGCAGCAGCTTGCGTACCGTCCCTACCGACCCACTGTGTCACCTGGCGACCCTTACTGGTATGCTTCTCCCGGTGCGACTCGCACCCATTGCTCCCCAGCCTTCCCATTGGCTCCCGCAGTCTCCACTTCGGCTCCACCACCACTCGCCCCGATTGCCTCCAATCGGTGCGCCTCCTCCCCTACCACCAAATGAATGCACCCAGCGTCGCGTGGGGGAAGTGATTGTTGCGGGCCAGACTAATGGAGGCACGAGGGCTTTGCATTGGCGCTATAAACGAAGATTGTACATTGAAGAGAAAAAAAAAAAGAAAATGGCGCCGGTCGCGCTGGTGCGACACGCGCCTGAAGTTGTCGCGATCTGTGTGGCTTGCATTCCTGTATTTGCCCCACATATGCCACAGCGGTGGCGGTGCCACTGGGCGTATGGCCTGTGGCGAGACAGTCACAGCGATCCCATTTTGGGATGCTTGGGGATATTGATGCACCCAGCCTTGTGCGGGAGACGATCGTTAACGACGATTCTGCTCAATTGATACCTCCGCCACGTGCAATCTTGGGATATTAATGTACCCAGCGTTGCGTGGGAGGCGATCCCATTTGGGATGCTTAGGATATTGATGCACCCAGCGTTGTGCGGGAGGCGATTGTCGACGATTCTGCTCAATTAACACTTCCACCACGTGCAGCAGCAATCGGTGCGGCTCCCACCTACCACGTGCGCCTTCCACCTGCACCAGCAATCGGTGCGACTTCCCTCCCAATCGGCGCGCCTTTTACCTGCACCAGCAATCGGCGCGACTTCCTTCCTAATCGGCGCGCCTTCCACCTGCCCCAGCAA
>JNVV01000065.1:4585-70930 GCA_000733355.1 Falciphora oryzae
AACGGGGGAAGTTAGAATTGGAAGCCCAACGCGGAGATGGGTTTGGTAGCCGTGGGTCGATTTTTTGGAAATCCCATAACGTGGTTCACAAGCGAGTGCACCACCCAAGCGAGTGCAACACGACGAAATCCCATATTAAACATGTTTTTCAATACCCTTGCTAACTCGGCTAATTTAAGCCCAAATTTAACCAAATTTAACAAGGGTATATTAACTAAATAGGGAATTTAATTTAATTTTCTTGGATTTTTATTATTACCCTTTTAAGTTAATTTGCATATTTTACACAGTATATTATAAAGTGTTACGAACTAAGCTTAAACGGGTAATAATAAAAATCTAAGAAAATTAAATTAAATTTTCTATTTAGTTAAATATACCCCTGTTAAATTTGGTTAAATTTGGGCTTAAATTGGCCGAGTTAGCAAAGGTATTAAAAAACACGTTCAATATAGGATTTCGTCGTGTTGCACTCGCTTGGGTGGTGCACTCGCTTGTGAACCACGTTACAAAATAATTTTTCGGAAAATCGCTCGCGGCACCGGAAGCCCCCACGGCGGAGAACCCGCGGGATCGATGTCGGTGGGTATATGAGGGAAGCGATTGTTGGCGCCCCTCAACTACAATACAAGCCTGTTCCACCCACTAAGCTTGGGGCCCCGACAGCGCTATTTATAGCGCCTGTCAGGGCCCAATCCAACTAACCGAAACCCTGCTGGCCACTGTGACTGCGCTGCAAATCCCCGATTTAACCTCCGAATATTAATATTATTTTTAAAGGCTACTAACGATTTTTAGCAATTTATGCAAAAGAATAACGAGGACCCCGGTGTTTTCGCAGTACGATACCGGCGCATGTACGGCGAAGCAGGACAATTAGCAGATATTAACGGCTACGTAATCCGTTTGGTTTTTGCCTTAAAAGTTTAAATTACCCGCGGCATGCATTACAAAGCAAAGATTTTAGAAAACCTCGTCGCTACCGCTGTAACAAAGGGTCAAAAACGGCTTGGAAAAGGATCTCTATATTGCAGATAATTTTTCTATGGGCTCAAAAGATGCTTGAGGAAGAAGGAATCTTTTATAGATGACATAGGAAATGGCAGGGTTTATATAAACCACCCTATGATCCGTGCGAAGTATTAAGTATATGATTCACACTGCCCTTCCGGCCTTCGGCCTTTAGGCCTCGGGGCCGTTAGGCACCTATACCGGTTCCCGGACCTTCTGTAGGGCCGATTAGGTGAGTCCATAGGTTTTTCCGTATGACACTATCCTCCTTTTCCTAAGGCGCGTTTCGAAACCTTTTAAAGCCCGTTTAAGGGATGCGGCCGCGCTTATATCTTGTGGCACGCGGGGGTCCCTAGGCTTATCGGGGTTGAGCCGATAAAAAGTAATAACGTGTTGCTTAAATCCGTCGGTATCGAAGTGCTTCCAAAGTTCCCACGTCCAAATTTTTTTTCGTAGGTAATTTTCCTATCGGATAAAGTAACGAACTTTTCCGCTTGTATTTATAGAATTTATAACCTTTTTTATAACGAAATCTCCTATAACCGAAAGGGCTTCCCGCAATACCTGGTTAGGGTTAGGTCGTGCCTAAATGCTAGAGCGGTAGGGTTTAATAAGGGATACGTAGAAAGCGTTATAAATTTTCCAGGTTTTAGGCAGGGCTAATCGTACCGCCGTGGGAGAAATAACCTTAAGGATCCGGAAGGGCCCGAGCATTTTGGCATCGAGTTTTTTGGCGGGGCGACGGGTTTTTATGTGCCGGGCGTTTAATATAACGAATTGTTTTTCGGTAAGGACCGGCGAGGGGCTTCTCCTTTTATCGGCCTAATGCTTCATTCGTTCCTAGGCTTTTTCGAGGTATTGTTTGGCTTTTTCGTGCACCTAGGTTATTTAATGCCGGTAAAATTGGTTTGTTGGATTGCGTATTCGTCCTAAAAGAGGGGGATTATTGGAAGCTGGGTGGTACCCGTAGTTAGCGAAAAAGGGAGTAATGGAGGTACTTGCCGAAAATATATTATTATAGGCAAATTCCGCCGTAGGTAACGTGGTTCACAAGCGAGTGCCACACACAAGCGAATGCCACAATTGACGCGTCCACGCGTCAACCCAACTTCATCCGCGAATATTTCCACAACAGACAATGGTGAACAAAAGCGACGAAAGCCGGGTCGTTCTAGCCCTTCGGGCGATCGCATCGAATCCACAATTGAGTATCCGGAGCGCCGCTAAAGTCTACGAAGTCGACTTTTCCACTCTCGCCCGGCGGAAGCGCGGCCAACCTGCTCGACGCGACACAATGCCCAAATCACGGAAATTGACGGAATCCGAAGAGGAGGCGCTTATCAAGTACATCCTCGAGCTGGATTCCCGCGCATTTCCTCCCCGGCCTTCTGGTGTTGAAGATATGGCCAACCGACTGCTGGCCGAACGCGACGCAGGCGTCGTCGGCAAGAACTAGGTCGCGAACTTCGTCAAGCGCCGCGCAGAGCTCGGTACGCGTTGGATTCGAAAGTACGACTACCAGAGGGCCAAGTGCGAAGATCCCAAGCTCGTTTCTGCGTGGTTCGACCTTGTACGGAACACTGTAGCCAAATATGGCATCCAGGATAACGACATCTATAACTTCGACGAAACCGGCTTCCTTATAGGCATGATCGCGGCCGTTATGGTCATTACAACATCGGAAGGGCGAGGCAAAGCAAAGCTAGTCCAGCCTGGCAATCGGGAATGGGCTACAGTTATCCAAGGGGTTAACTGTTGCGGTTGGGCGGTCCCTCCTTTCATCATCGTCAAAGGGCAGTACCACCTAGCCAATTGGTATTCGGAAACCGACCTTCCACGCAATTGGGTCATCGCAACGAACGCCAATGGGTGGACTACGAACGAGCTCGGCCTGAAATGGATCCAGCATTTCGACAAACACACTGCAGCTCATTCTACGGGGTCCCATCGTCTGTTAGTGCTGGACGGACACGAAAGCCACCACTCGACGGATTTCGAACTCTATTGCCAGGAACACAACATCATTACGCTTTACATGCCTCCGCATTCGTCTCACTTCCTTCAACCGCTTGACGTTGGGTGCTTCAGCCCAATGAAAAAGGCGTACGGTCGACAAATCGAGGACCTGATGAGGTCGCACGTTAACCACGTGACCAAGGTCGAGTTCCTTTCGGCGTTCAAAGCGGCATTTTTTGATTCCATGACCAAGGAAAACATCCAAGGAGGCTTCCGAGGGGCTGGCCTTACTCCTTTCAATCCGGATTCGGTTCTGGAAAAGCTGGATGTGAGGCTACGGACTCCAACTCCCCCGAGGACGCCCCTGAACGACCCCGAACCTTGGACCTCCAAAACGCCCCGGACAGCCAGGGAAGCAACTTCGCAATCCGAACACATCAAAACTCGGATCTCCAATCACCAAAGCAGCTTTCCGACATCCATGCTAGCGGCTGTGGACCAGTTTGCGAAAGGGGCCAGGGCAATTATGCATCGGGTTAACCTTTTGGAGGAAGAGTGCTCCAAGCTACGAAGGGCGAACGAAGCACTAAGCAAACGCCGGAGGGCCAAAAAAACACGTGTCCGACTTGGAGGGTCACTTACCATCGAAGAGGTACGAGATGTTCTAAACCAACAGGAGCTGGATGGACAGCTACAGCAAGAAATGCGCGACCATGGGGTCCAAAAAAGGAGGGCGACGACAACTCGTCGGCGATGTGGCACTTGCGGCAAAACCGGACACAATGCGCGCACCTGTCAGGAAGAAGTAGAAATGTCCGATGTATATAGTTCCGAATAGTTTGAATGGATTCCTGGCGTTGTTGGGTTGGCATGCGCGCACTTGTTAGGAAGAAGTAAAAATGTCCGATGTATATAGTTCCGAATAGTTTGAATGGATTCCTGGCGTTGTTGGGTTGGCATGCGCGTCGATTGACCGGAGGTCGGGTGTGGGTGTGGCATTCGCTTGTGTGTGGCACTCGCTTGTGAACCACGTTAACAGTTTAACCCAGTTGGTCATTTTGTAATTTACGAAAGACCTAAAGTAGGTTTCCAGGTTTTGGTTAAACCTTTCGGTTTGTCCATCTGTTTGGGGATGGAAGGTAATGCTTATTTTTGGCTTAATGCCTACCAAACGGAGGAAGTTTTTCCACAAATGGCTCGTAAATTTGGAATTTCTATTAAAGATAATATCTAAAGGCATACCGTGCAATCGCCAGTATTTTTTTAGCGAAAATGCGGATAAAGTTATCCGATTTTTTACCTTCGATTTTAAGGGGGACGAAATGCGCCATTTTGGTAAAGGGGTTTACCATTACCCAGATTGAATCGCACCTATCGCTTAAAAGGAGGTCCGTAATAAAGTCTATAGCCACCGTTTTTTAAAGCTGGTAATGCAGCTTTATAAATTGTAAGGGTCCAAAGGGGGCATGCTTTGGGGCTTTATTGCGTTGGGACTCCAAGCATCCCCTTACGTATTCCCGGACTTTTGCCTCGATATTAGGCTATTAAAAGTGCCGAGTAATTAATTCGAGGGTTTTATCCATACCCATATATCCAGCGACTTTTGTGTTATATTCGGACTTGAAAACTTCCTTTTGCAGGGCCTCCGTTAGCACCTACAATCTTTTTTTATAATAAAGGAGGCCATCTTTTACTTTTTTACCCTTTTCGGACTTTTGGAAGCGACTTTAATATTCGGAATCCGATATACCAACTTGCTTAATTTTGTTAGTAAATTCCGTAGCCCATTTTAGGACTGGAATATTGCAAAGCCGGTTTGGGGACAAAAGGAAAAAAAGGTGCTTTTTGCGGCAAAGCTTTTTCTATAGGGTTATTTCCTTATCCTTTTAGGGCCGAAATTTTTGCTGGGAAGTGTTTTTTTTGCAGGATCGTCGTAATCGGCTAATCCTTACTCCCCCCTTTTTTAGGCTTGTGCTAAGGTAATTTCGATAACATATCGGCCTTTTTATTTTGCTTTCCTAGCTGGTAGTTGATTATAAACCAATAACCAGCTAGTTGTTATGCCCATTTGGTTTGCCTTTAATTAAGGATTTTAGCCGTTAGGAAATATTCGAGGTTCCGGTAATCCGTATAAACCTTTATCCGGTGCTTTGCCCTTTTAAGGTAATGCCTCCATTTAGCGAAACAATCGACGACCGCTAAAAGTTCCTTATCGTAAATTTTATAGTTAATTTCGGCGGGCGACATTTTGCGTGAATAAAAGGCAACGGGGTGCAATTTATTGGTTTCGGGATCCTTTTGGGATAATACCCTTTTAAAAGCAAAGTTCGAGGCGTTTATTTCGATTTGCGCCGGGAAAAACGGATTAAAATGCCGGAGTATCGGAGGCGAAACGAAAGCGATTTTAAAAGCTTCGAAGGCCTGTTCTATTTCGGAGGTCCATCGCTATTAGCTTTTAAGCAAAGCGTTGGCCGTCGTTATAGGCCTAACGATTTTTAAAAACCTTTTAATAAACCTTTTGTAAAAGTTGGCAAAGCCGACGAACGATTGGGAGTTTTTAAAGCAGTTGGGGGCCTTTTATTAGATGATAGCATTAACTTTGTTTTTGGATATTGCGATGCTTTCGGGTCCTATTATATAATTAAGGAATTCGATTTCGTATACCCCCTAAACGCATTTGCGAGGGGCCACGGCTAGGTTGTGTTTGGTAAGGCGGCGAAGCACCTCCTTTACCAAACTATCGTGTTGTTTTTTTAGTTTTTGCGTATATTAGGAGGTTATCCAAATATATAAGGAGCCCGGCATTAATAAAGTCCATAAAAATATGGTTCATTATGCTTTAAAAGGTAGCGGGGGCGTTAATAAAGCCTATAAGTATAACCGTGAACTCGAAAACGCCGTATTTGCAGCGGAAGGCCGTAAACTATTCGTGCCTTTTTTTTATCCGAATTAGGTTAAACCTAGTTTTGAGGTCGATTTTTGTTTTCTATTTGGCATTCCGAAATCGATTTTGGAGCTCCGTAATAAGCGGGATAGGGCACCAAATCGGAATCGTTTTGGCGTTTACGTCTTTGTAGTCGACCACTACCTTTAAGGGATCGAGGGGTTTTTTTTTTGCGAATATAAGGGGCGAATTATTGGCAGTTTTGCATGGCCTGGCCCGACCGATTCGTACCTGCTTTTCCAGCTACGGCTTTAGGACATCCAATTCCCTTTAATTTATTAGGTATAAGGGGCTATGGGTTAATTAAGCTCCTTTTTTAAGGTGAATTTCGTAGTCCTAGGGCTGATGATCGGGAAAACGGGTGGCAGCCGCTTCCGTTATAATAGGGAAAAATTCCTTAAACTTTTGTGGCACCGATTTAAGGCCGTTCGAATCCGCTTTGGTCATTTCCTTAAAGGAAGGAATACCGTGCCCGTATTTAATAGCGGCAATAATCGCGGGTTCGATTGTTTTTATGTTTTCCTAAAGGCGTAAGCCTTTGGGCGGCCGTAAATCCTGTGGCTTTCGGGCCCGGGGTTTGTTGCATTTCCGGCATTTGTTCGAATCCATCCGGATATCCCGAAGGTCGCGATCTAGTAGCCCCAGCGGTGGGTGTTGCTTTTGCTATGCGAAGGGCAGGATAATATCGCAATTTGGATCCGTAGGATTAATTTTGAACGTTTCTGTAAAATAGTGCGTTTTGTGCCGGAAGGTAACGTCGACAACTAGTTGCTTTCCGGCCTTTAGTTCGATTTTCCCTGAAAAGGAGGTTATTACGCGAGGGATAGTTTTGTTAACCAGGTGACCCGGGAGTTGCTTCGCTATTTTGTCCGACATGACCTTCGTATCGCTGCCTTCATTTAAAAAAACCCGGATAGGTATCTCCTTCGATCCCTTCGCCCGTATATACATGCGGAGGATCGGTTTTGCGAGTTTTTTATCCGTTAAAGGCTTTCGGGATTAGTTGGCGGCGATAGTCGATAGTTGTTAACAGTTAACGTGGTTTACCAGTGAGTGGCGCACATTAGCGAATGGCGCGTTTTCCATCGCGACTCGCGTTTCCCACTTCCAACCTCAATTGCTTAACAACCACAAATGGCATCGACATCCAACGAAGCTAGAATTGCTTTTGCAATACGGGCAATGCAATTTAATGCGCAATTAAACGTGCGTTCGGCCGCCAAAATCTACGACGTCCCCGGAACCACGTTACGTCGCCGACGCGCCGGCCAACCCGCTCGACGCGATACGATGCCCAAATTACGGAAATTAACGGAATCCGAAAAGGAGGCGCTTGTTAAATACATACTCGAGCTGGATTCCCGCGCATTTCCTCCCCGGCCTTTTGGTGTTAAAAATATAGCCAACCGATTGCTCGCCGAACGCGACGCGGGTACCGTTAGCAAATACTGGGTCGAAAGGTTTGTTAAACGCCGCGCAAAGCTCGGTACGCGCTGGATTCGAAAGTACGACTACTAAAGGGCTAAATGCGAAAATCCCAAGCTCGTTTCTGCATGGTTCGACTTTATACGGAACATTATCGACAAATATGGCATCCAAAATAACGACATTTACAATTTCGACGAAACCGGCTTCTTTATAGGCATAATCGCGGCCGTTATAGTTATTACAATATCGGAAGGCCGTAGTAAAGCAAAGCTAATCCAGCCTGGCAATCGGGAATGGGCTATAATTATTTAAAGGGTTAACTGTTGCGGTTAGGCGATCCCCCTTTTTATTATCGTTAAAAGGCAGTACCACCTAACCAATTGGTACTCGGAAACCGACCTTCCACGCGATTAGGTTATCGCAACAAATTTTAACGGGTGGATTACGAACGAACTCGGTTTGGAATAAATCCGGCATTTCGATAAACATATTGCAGCTTATTCCACGGGGTTATATCGTTTATTAGTGCTAAACGACCACGAAAGCTACCATTCGACAGATTTCGAGCTTTACTGCCAGGAATACAACATTATTACGCTTTACATGCTTTCGCATTCGTTTCACTTCCTTTAGCCGCTTAACGTTAGGTGCTTTAACCCAATAAAAAAAGCGTACAGTCGATAAATCGAAAACTTAATAAAATCGCACGTTAACCACGTAACTAAAATCGAGTTCCTTTTGGCGTTTAAAGCGGCATTTTTTGCTTTTATAACTAAAAAAAACATCCAAAAAGGCTTCCAAAGGGCTGGCCTTACTCCTTTTAATCCGGATTCGGTTTTGGAAAAGCTGGATGTAAGGTTACGGATTCCAACCCCCCTAAGGACGCCTTTAAACGATCCCGAACCTTGGACTTCCAAAACGCCCCGGATAGCCAAGGAAGCAATTTCGTAATCCGAACACATTAAAATTCGAATTTCCAATCACTAAAGCAGCTTTCCAATATCTATCCTAGCGGCTATGGACCAGTTTGCGAAAAGGGCTAAAGCAATTATACATCGGGTTAACCTTTTGGAAAAAAAGTGCTCCAAGTTACGAAAGGCGAACGAAGCACTAAACAAACGCCGGAGGGCTAAAAAAACACGTGTCCGATTTGGAAGGTCACTTACCATCAACGAGGTACGAAATGTTTTAAACCAGCAGGAGCTGGATGGATAGCTATAGCAAAAAATGCGCGACTATGGGGGTCAAAAAAGGAGGGCGACGACGACTTGTCGGCGATGTGGCACCTGCGGCAAAACCGGACACAATGCGCGCACCTGTTAGGAAGAAGTAGAAATGTCCGATGTATATAGTTCTAAGTAGTTTGAATGGATTCCTGGCGTTGTTGAGTTGGTATGCGCGTCGATTGTCGAATGGTCGAGTTTGGGTGCGCTACTCGCTGATGTGCGCCACTCACTAATGAACCACGTTATCGTTTAAATCCGAATTTGATAATTTAAAAATTCGTGGTTCGCTCGGGGCTTTTGAGGTGAGGCTAGCGATTTTAGCCTTTTTAGCCTGTGGTTGTTCCTTTTATTCGTCCGTTGCAAAGCGTTTAAAGATGGATTTGGCACCGGCCGTTTTTGCTGGTGTAGGAGGGAGTTTTTTGCCGTTAATGTCCTTTTTGGCGTAGCATTTTAACGTATAGTGCTTTTTTTTTCCGTAGCGCTAGCAATCGGCTTTGGCCAACTTTCGTGCGTTGATATCGCGTTGTTCGATTCCTTCAAATGCCAATTTGGTGGTAGTCCAAATGTTGTTTTTTTTTGTCGGCGGCCTTTTTTATCGTTAGCCTTTTTTCCGGAACGGGAGTTTAAGGATGGATTTGGGTTCCTGTTTTTGGAGCCCTTACCGCGGCGACGGCTTACGTTCGAGCGCTCCGGGGTCGAAACGGGCTCGTTTTTTCCTTTATCCTTCGGGGTTAGCCCCGGGTTTTGGAGCATAACTTCGTGGATTTTGCCAGCCTTTTGGATTGCTGCAAGGAATTTTTCGTCCGTATTAGGGACTTTTCCGCAACGGGAATATACCAATTTGGTAATTTCCTTTGGAAAGGTGCGGGAAATGTGCTTTTTAAATATAACGCTGGACTATTGGACCGTTTCGTTAAGGTTAAAGAGTTTAGTAAAGTATTAAACGGTATTTCCTTTATATTTAAGCTCCCGCATTTTTTTAGCGTTGCGGTAGTGTTCGGTGACGTCCCGGAAGCGTTCCTATAGGGCCGCCGAATAGGCCCGCTAGTTGTCCTCGAGCTGCGCGCTTTGAAGGGACCGAAAGCGTTAATGGTGCCAAATTTGTACGTTTTCCGTAAGTAAGGACCCGACCCAGTTGATTTCAATTGTATCGTTAGGAAAGCTTTCGACGTAGGTTTCCATATAGGAGGTAACGCGAAGCTACTATAGCCTAAATTTAGCTAGGTTTTTGCCGTCGTAATTAGGTGGCTTGTTAAGTTGGATTAGGTTGATGACTGCCGTAAGGATCAGATTATGCGGGTAAGCATTTCCTTGTTGGATGGCTTTAATAAGGTCCCGCAAATCGGGGTTTTTAAAAGCCCGTCCGTTATTTTCGGGGGCATCGTTTTCCGAGGAGGAGTTTGAAGGTTTTAAAAGTTCCGAAAGAATAGCAATATGTTTGAGAAGTTCGTTAGGTGGCCTTTGGGGAGGCCTTTAAGCGAGTCCTCCGAGGTTTCCGAAGTGCTTAGGACCTACCGTGGCGGCTTTGTATTGTTGTTAGGCAGCGAAGGCAGTAGTTCGAATTTGTTGCCGTTGGAAATTATTAAACGATAGGAGGTTTTGAAAGCCCTAGCGTAATGATGCCGACGTTTTAAGCGCCGATTGGGGTAAGGGTTTTTCCGTGGAAGGGACGGGTTTTTCCTTTTTTGGAGTGCTTTGACGGGAGCCCGGTGGAAAGGACAACTTTTGGAGGGCCGAAAGTACCGTAGCTGATTTAGGCCGCCTTCCTTATACCGCAAATCGCCGACTTTCCCGTACGGCGTTTTTAACAAGCTGGTGAGTTTAGGCCAATATGCGTCGCTCGGCTTCGGTAAAGGTTTCGGGCGAAACATGCTCCTTAGTTAGGAGATTTTGGATTTAGGCATTTTTATTAACGGCCTAGTTGGAAACTCCCTTTTCGAAGGTGGAAAGTCGTGCCTGTAGGTTTTGCAGGTGGTTTTGTTGGGCCCGAGTAACGTCCCGGAGCTAAATTAGGGCTTCCGAACGGGTTTGTTGCTTTTCGGCCAAAGTGGCGACCGTGGCCCAAACTTGTTGTGCAAATGCCTGGCTTTTTCCGATAATCCGTTACCGGAATGCCTTTTGTTAGTTGGCGGAAGCGATTAAGCTTTCTTTATATAAGGAAACGACGGTATTGTATGCGTGGGTGATGTGGTCGTAATGGGTCCTGATTTCGCGGATTTGTTCCCGATCGGCGAGGATTTCCTAGCTCACATTTCGGGATAGGGCCGAAATTGCTTCGTGCATACTGATAAATTCCCGCTAGATTTTAGTCATCTAGCCCGGGGGATTTTGAAGGCGTCATACAGATATAAGGGCTTGTTGTTCAAGGGCTATGCTAAAAGGGGGTGCCGAATATAGGATAAGTGCCTTTTGATCGTTAAGTATAGTGGTATTTTGACGTTTTTCCGGTGCAGACCGGGAGGGGCCTTCGGGGGCTTTTCCGGCCGCTTTTTTAAATTAGGCCGGTATGGTATCAGCAGGTATATCGGAATCGCTAGGCAAAAAAGGGGATTTTATAGCCGGTATGCCAAAATCGCTTAGTAAGGAAGGAGATGTCGTTGCAGACGAGATAAGGGGGTCCGGTTCCTTGTATTTCTGGGCAGCGTAAAATCCTAAGGGTATAAGGGAGAATTTCCGGCCTTTTTTGGAGTCCCGTGGTTTTTTTAGGGCGATTGAGAGGGTGAAACGACCCTTTTGTATATTTTTTTCGCTTTTACCCGTTCGAGAACACCGGTCACAGTTAAAATGTTTGTGGTGTGGCCCCAGGGTTTTATTCGCTAAAGAAGGCAACAGTTGGGGTTTGGGGGTGCCGATTAACAGGGCTTTTTTAAAGCTTAGGAGGAAAGATAGTGAGGCTTCCGTTAGGGGGCAGAGCGTAGAAAGATTATTTGTAACAAGGGGTTAAAGACGGCTTGGAGAAGGATCTTTATATTGCAGATAATTTTTTTATGGGCTTAAGAGATGTTTGAGGAAGAAGGAATCTTTTATGGAGGACATAGGAGATGGCAGGGTTTATATAAACCACCCTGTAATCCGTGCGAAGTATTGAGTACATGATTCACACTGCCCCTCCGGCCTTCGGCCTTTGGGCCTCGGGGCCGTTAGGCACCTATACCGGTTCCTGGACCTTCTGTAGGGCCGATTAGGTGAGTTTACAGGTTCTTCCGTGTGACAACCGCTTAAATCTTTTGGGATACTTTAGGTACGGGTGCTTGCGCCCCGTACGACGAAAAGAAGGATTCCTATAAATCCTCCTATAAAAAAGACTAAAAGGAATCGGGTAAGGACGGGAAATATAAATCCCGAAGCAAGTAGGAAGGGCGTAACAAACGTACCGGTAAAAGTAACGGGCGTTTGACGCTTTTAACCGCCAAACGCTAACGACGTATAGATAAAAGCGTATGCTTTAAATGCGGCAAACCTAACTATATAGCGAAAAATTGCAAAAACCCCTTTTCCGTTACCAAACCTTTTACTAAGGAGGGCGAATCCCTTTAAAAGGGAAAGGCCAAAATCAACTTTTTAAAACGTAGGAAGGAGGAGGACGGAAAGGAGCAGAGCGATAAGCGCTAAAAAAAACTAAAAAGGAACCCGGTTATCCCCGTACCGGCGTTCCGTAACGACCAGATACGTACAGTACTTGCGTTCATTACTAAAAGGACCGTTAGCGCTCCGAACGGCGGTTTAAAAGTTAAAATCGAAGTCGGTTTAAATACGTTCGCCGAAATTAATATAGTTTTTATTACCTTTTGCAAATCCTTGGGATTTAAACCCTGTAACCGTCCCAAATACGACTATTAACTCCTTATTTTAGCCGCCGTAAGCGATTAAAGCGTTACGACCTACGGTATTTATTACTTACGGCTAAGCTTTCGCGACCAATACGGCATTCCGGTGGAAATTATCCGGCCGTTCCTTGCTATCGAACGGAACCTGGCAAACGTTCCTATCTTTATAGGCATGCCACTAATGCAGGAACTGGTTATGGATTTTTACCTTGTTAAGGGCACCTAGCGTTTTAATTAACGCCCTTGCGTTTATTAATTATCCGCACATTATTTCCGAAGGAGCTTTTACGCACAAAATCGTATGTTTGTTTGTTTTATCCGTTTTAACCCTTTTGTCGGTAGCACCGAAAAGGACGACCCGTTCGAAAACCTTCCAAACGAGCCACCGGATTTAAAAACCGTTTTTGCAAGCTTACGAATAAGTTATTTCGACGTATTCGACGTTCGCAAAGGAAAAAAGCTTTCTAAGCATAGCTACGGCGACTATGCTATTAATTTAATCCCGGGCAAAAAACTTCCATAAAAACAAATTTACTATTTGTTTCTAATTAAATTAAAAGCATTTTAGGAATACCTTACCGATGCTTTCGCATAAGGCATTATCCGTAAATTATAATCACCAACAAAAGCCCTTGTTATTTTTGTCCTTAAAAAAAACAGCACGTTACGTTTGTGCGTCGATTACCGAAAATTTAACGATATTACTATTAAAAATAAAGCACCGCTTCCGTTTATTGGAAAAATGCTCGACCGTTTGAACGGTGCCAAATGCTTTTCCAAAATCGACCTCGTTAATGCGTATTACTAATTTCGCATTAAAAAGGGGGACGAATGGAAAACCGCGTTCTGCATTAAGTACGGGCATTACGAGTACCTCGTGTTACCGTTTAGATTTACTAATGCTCCGGTATCGTTCCAAATTTACATTAATAGGGCTTTACGGGGTTTGGTGGACGATTTCGTTATCGTTTATTTAAACGATATCCTTATTTATTCCAGTAGCAAAAAGGAGCATTAGTACTATTTAGAGCTGGTTTTGGATCGATTTCGCAGTTTTAAGTTTTATGCCAACCCTAAAAAATGCACCTTTTTCTAGTAAGAATTTAAGTTTTTAAGTTTTTGTAACAAGGGGTCAAAGACGGCTTGGAAAAGGATCTTTATATTGCAGATAATTTTTCTATGGGCTCAAGAGATGCTTGAGGAAGAAGGAATCTTTTATGAAGGATATAGGAGATGGCAGGGTTTATATAAACCACCCTGTAATCCGTGCGAAGTATTGAGTACATGATTCACATTGCCCTTCCGGCTTTCGGCTTTTGGGCCTCGGGGCCGTTGGGCACTTATACCGGTTCCCGGACCTTTTGTGGAGCCGATTAGGTGAGTCCACAGGTTCTTCCGTGTGATAGTTTTATTGTTAATACCAAAAGGTTTAAAATGGATCCTACGCGTATTTAGGTCGTCCGCGAATGGATCGACCACCTATTTCGCACGTATAGAGATATCCAGGTTTTTGTGGAATTTTGTAACTTTAATTAACGGTTTATTTACGGCTTTTCCCGCATAGCGAAGCCTTTGCACGACCTATTGCAAGGAATAAAAAACGGACGCAAGCTAGGTTAGATAGGCCATTATTGGCAGGAGCCCTAACAGCAGGCGTTTAAGGACCTAATTAACGCTTTTACAACCGCATTAGTGCTACGGCATTACGACCTGATTTTACCGTTACGGATCGAAACGGACGCTTCCGATTTTGCTATAGTAAGCATCCTGTCGCAAAAGCACGACGGCCAATAGCACCTTATAACTTATTAGTTTTAAAAGTTTAAAGGTGCCGAAACCCGGTATTTTGTATACGATAAGGAACTTTTCGCAATAGTAGAAAGTTTTCGCTATTGGCGATATTACTTCGAAAGGGCGCAAGCTACGGAGGTGTTTTCAGATTATAAAAACTTTAAGGCTTTTATAAAATAGGAGCGTTTAAACGGACGATAGGTACGCTAGCTATTGCAATTAGCGCTTTACGACTTTAAAATCAAATACCAGCCAGGGTCTTTAAACCCAGCCGACGTTCCATTTCGCCGACCGGACTATATGGAAAGTCGCGAGGAAGGATAGGAAACTTTTATTAAAAAACTTTTGCCGACGCTATCTAATAAAATGGGTTAGGAATAAAACGTGTTTGTTTATAAGCAGTACGCAAAGGATATTACTGAGGGAGCGTCGCTTAATAAACCTCCCTAACCAATAAGCGCAAAAAGCGCACCTAACGAGCGATCCCTTAGAGATTTTATCTTTAACCAGCGAAGCGAGCGGGATAGCGTACGTTTGGTATAACTTACGTTAGCCGGCGATCCAAACGCCTTTAAGGTTATCCATGCTTTATAGGTGCAATTTGTTACTTGTTAGGAGGCACGCACTGCTTTAGATTGGCTTAAAAGCAGCGAAACCCCGTATTTTTCGGAAGGGATCCTAACGCCGTTAAAAAAATAGATTGGGGACGTATAAAAGCGGGATCCGGCGAGTATAAATTTGCTTAAAAAGCTAACAGTAGTTAAAAAGCCCCGTTTGGCAGTACCTGACGTGAAATATACTGTACCGTACCGAAATATTGCGATAACGATTTGGTAGCGAGGAGTATAGTGCTTTTACCTAGCTGACGGTAACGAGTTGATTTTCCGGGAAATTAGGTTTATATCCCTGCAAACGAAGCCTTAAGGACCGAAATTTTGAAACAGTTTTACAACTTCCCGGGAACCGGTTATTGGGGCGTGGCTAAAACTTTAGATTTTATTTAGCGCTTTTTTTAGTGGGATAGAATTAAAGGGGAAGTTACGGCATATGTAGTATCGTGCTTTTAGTGCTAAAGGAAGGCGATTTATTGTTACAAGCCTTACGGCAAATTTAAACCCCTACCACTGCTAAAAGACGGGTAATTTATAAAAAAAATCTTTTTAGATTAGGTAACCGGCCTATTTAAAAGCAAAACGGCGGGTGGTTAGGTTTTTAACGCGATTTTCGTCGTTGTATGCCGATTAACCAAATACGTGGTTTTTATCCTCATACGAATTAACATAAGCGTAGGATAGTTCGTAAAGCTGTTTTTCGAGCAAATCGAATGCGTGTTCGGTACCTTTAAAAGCATCGTTAGTAATCGCGATAACCGCATTACTAGTGATTTTTGAGAAAAGGTATGCAAGTACTAGATTATTAAAAAACGCATATCAACCGTTTACCATCCTTAAACGGACGGGTAAACAGAAGTTTTTAACCGCGTTATTAAAGACTACTTACGCAGTTATTGCGCCGGTTCGGAAAACTTTTAGGCATTATTGTTACCGTTAGCAGCTTACGCTTATAACAACAGCAGGAACTTTACTATAGGGCACTTACCGTTTTATTTCCTATACGGATTAGATTGCGAGATGCGGATTAATATTGCGGACAATATCCTTAAGGGGAGGGTACCCGTAGCAAAAAACCGTATCGAACGATTTTATGCATTGCGTAAGGAGCTTAAAAAAACGTTATTGCAAACATAGGAACGGTTAGCTAAGTATTACAATAAAAACCATATCCTTATGCAGTTCGTAATTAGAAATTTGGTTAAAATGTTTACGAAAAACCTGCGTTTAAAAAATAAAAAGTTAGTACTTAGATAGATCGGTCCCTTCCAGATTATTGAACGCATAGGCTAATAAGCCTACCGTTTGGCATTCCTTAAGCATTACCGCCGTTTTTACGACGTTATTTCCGTATAATACTTCGAACGGTACATTGTTAGAAAATAAGGAAACGAGTGTTACGACCATACAGGTGGCGGGGACAGGAGGCCTGGGTCAAGCCCCGGGAAGGAAGCACCCTCAACCCCGCATTTGGAAAAGGAAAGGTTACGTGGAAGGACACGTGACCTTAAAGTGATATGTTTGATATGCGACATAGCAGACATAGCACAGGTCTTTAAAGTGATATGTTTGATATGCGATATAGCAGATATAGCACAAATTGGGAAGGACCAGGTCGTGTATATAAGGGAAAGGTTCTTCCACGGTTAGATAGCTTTAACTAAGGCATCGGCATTAGTTAACTTAAGTTAGTTTTAAGGTACCCCTTTAGGCAAGCAATTTAAGCTTTTGTCACTAATTTCCCGGTTCCTTTGAAGCAACCCTTATCAAGTGTATTGTTTAGCACCCTTCTTAGGTGTTTTACCTTAGGAGCAAAGCCTGATTGTAACATTTTGATTGATTTTGTTTAGCATTTACCGAAAGCGAATAGTACGATAAAATGTCGGCGTCCGGTTCCAAGCAAGCGGAGCAGCCTTCTACCGTCAAATACGAAGGGAAAAAGTATAACGAGGACATTTCCTTCAACCTTTTCCGAGTGCTCGTAAAGGACTTTACCAAAGCCAAGGCTTAGTTGGCCGCGGTTTAAGGCAAGCCGGATATTGCGATAAAGGCATACAAATTCCCATCTCCCGAAATTTACGACGGAAAAACGGGCAAATTTCGGATTTTTTTACCGAATGCAAAGCTTATTTTTCGTTCTACGAGGTTTATTTCGGTACCGAGGAAAAGAAGGTGGCTTACGCCGCTACACGTTTCGGAGGAAAAGTTAAAAACTAGTTCCAGCTTACGTAAGCGGACTACCTTTAAGGCGTGGAATCCAAAGAGCAAATACAGATTGTGTTTGCTAGCTTCGAAAGATTCGGAGAAGAAGTCGGCAAGGTTTTCGGCCAGGTCGACGAGCAATTGGTTACGGAAAGAGAAATTCTTAGCTTTCGATAGAAAGGGCTAGCTTTTGTATACGCTTTAAAGTTTTAACGCCTTGTAACCAAGCTCAATTGGACCGACTAAACCAAAATGGTGCATTTTTACGGGAGTTTCCGCGAGGATATAAAGGACGAGCTTTCTAAAGCGGACCGACCGGAGGATTTCCCGGACTATGTTTAAATGGCCGTCCGTATTAGCGATAGGCTATACGAACGACGATTTAAAAAAAAGGGTCAGCCAATTAAAGTGGTAAATAATAAAAACAACTATAAAAAAAATAAGTAACAACTAAGCACGGCTTATGGCACATATTTTGGACCTATGGACTTTAGCGTTAGAGCTACCTATTTGCAAAAATAAAGCAATAAGAAAAGGTAGGACTTTAAAAACGGGAAATGCTTTAAATGTGGTTAAAAGGGCCATATCAAACGAAATTGCCCGTAGCGGCAAGCGGCAGTCACCCGACGGGGAAACGCTTAAGCGGAAAACAGCTTGTGCCCCGGAGCAGCTTTTGGCTAGACCTATTACTGCGAGGACTCGTACGCGACGCACCAATTTAACAAAAACGCGACCGGCTGGTACCTTAAAAAGCGGGTAGCCGCAACGCGACGGATCCGGACGATCCTTAATAAAGGTCCCACTAGGATCAAGTACAATAGCGAAAGAAAACAAGTTTTCGCTACCGGATTTACGGAATCCGAAAAAAAAAATAACACCGCTACGTAAGTTACCGAATTTACCCACGACACCGATAACGAAATCGATAACGAGCTATTAGGTTAAACCTATATGGCTAAAAAACAAAAAAAAGCCGAAAGTCCATTTCTAACCACAAAGCAACGAATATATAACACATTCGATATTAGCAAGGTTTATACTTCGTTTAGATTTTCGGAATTGGACCGATAGTTTTGGAACCAGCCCAAACCTATCGGAGGATTTATACGGGAAAAGCTAGCATTTAACGACGACGGCAAGCCTTTGGACTAGTTCCGGGACGACCAGCAAGTTACTTACTACGGGGCTCCGTACGAAAAAGTGCCCCCGAAAAGAGAACGCAATACGGAACCATATAATTAAAACCACTTAAATGTAAATGTCGAGGCAGCAAAATACGACGAGCTTTTTTGGGCCGAATACGTGGACGATTGCTGCGAATAGCACCTGGCCGCAAAGCTGAAAAGCGACTTTTTTCCCGAAAAAAAGAACGGCGAGCCGATTAAAAACTTAAGGAGGGACTATTAGCTCTTTAAATGGAGGATTACCAAAGTGGACTACTCGCAATTTAAAGCGACCTTCGCACCCTCACCTTCCTACCTTATGTTATACATTTCGGGGCTTTTACTATACTTTAATTGCGGAAAGCCCGAATGCAAGGTCCATATAGAGGAAAAGGCCCGGGTTTGGACGGAAGGCCGTATGCGATTAGGCCTGCCTAGCTACGCGAGCCACGAAGCTAAACAATTTATAAGAAAAAGAAAGGTTCCCGAAATAAAAAACTAAAGTGGCCACCCGACATAAGGGCACGGAATGGACCCTAACAATAAGCAAAAACCCTAGCCGCAACAAACGTTAACCAATACCAGCATTTAATGGTAGTATTACAGTAAAAAGGAAAAAGGCTAAACGTTATAATCAACAACGGGGCTTAAAGCAATTACCTTTCGCTAGAAGCAGCGAAAAGGTACGGCATTCCGGCAAAAAAGAAAAAGACGCCGTATAGCCTAAAAACTATGGAAAAAAAAACCGGTTACATTTAACAATGGCTATATCGATAAAAAAATTGATCATTTTAAATTTCGATGCCAAAAGAAAAATTTCCGCGTTACTTTAGATATTATGGACATAGGAGGGGAAAACGTGATTTTAGGCATCCCTTAGCTTAAAAAAAGCAACCTACGAATAGATTGGGTCACCGGCCAAATCCAATGGGGAAATTTACAAAACCCCGTAACGGTTTAACAGCCCCGAACCCCGGACAGTGAACTTACGAAGCCATAAAAGGCAGCCACGACGGTAGCAAAATAAGGCAATTAGCTTAAGCAATCGGTATCGACGGAATCGCAACTATTTACAAGCGACGTCGACCTTAAAAAACGAGCAAACCTCGTCGCACGAATGCGGAACGTCCCAAAAAAATATTTCCAATACTGGAAACTGTTTAGGAAAAACCTGGAAATAGTACTTCCGGAATATAGGCCATTCGATTACGAAATTAAACTTAAACCAAAAATATAGCTTAAATACTAAAAGCTGTATTAATTAAGCCAAAAATAGCAGGAAGTGCTAAAGGAACAATTAAAAAAGGACCTATTAAAAGGACTTATTAAGCCCTCCAACTCTCCTATTAGATACGGGATATTGTTTGTGCTAAAAAAAAACGGAAAGGAGCGGATATGTATCGACTACCAACCGCTAAACGAAGCAACCATTAAAGATCGATATCTTTTACCTCTTATCAACAAGCTACGGAACAAACTCAACAAAGCCAAATACTTTACGGCTTTGGACCTACGCAAAGCTTATAGCCTATTACGGATTAAGGAGGGTTAGGAATAAATAACAGCTTTTCGAACGAAACTCGGGGTCTTCGAGTTTTTGGTAATAACCTTTGGGCTCACCAATGCGCTAGCTACATTCTAGCGGATAATTAACTACGTATTGCGAAAGTACTTCGACATTTTTATCCTCGCATACCTGGACGATATCCTAATCTTTTCGGGAACATTGGAAAAATATAAAAAGCATATGCATAAAGTGCTGCAAAAGCTGCAAGACGCCAAGCTTTTAGTTAACCCAAAAAAATGTGTATGGCATACGCAGGAGGTCGTTTTCTTAGGTTTTGTCATTATACCCGAAAAAGTTCGTATGGACCCCAAAAAGGTGCACGAAGTCAAAGAATGGCTTGTACCCACGAACGTTAGGGAAGTCCGAAGCTTTTTAGGGTTTATGAACTTTTACCGACGGTTTATCCGCGATTTTAACAAAAAGGCTGCACCATTTACAAATTTTACCAAAAAATAATACCTAATTCTATTAGGGGAAACAAAAACAAAAAGCTTTTAAGCTATTACGGATAGCCGTTTCGCAAGAACCAGTTTTGGCTATGCTAAACCCAAACAAACCCTTTGAGGTAGAAACCGATGCGTTAGATTTCGCAATCGGGGGACAATTTGGACAAAGAGACGAGCAAGGAAAGCTGCACCTTTGCGCCTTTTTTTTACAAAAACTTAATAGACCTAAATTAAATTACCAAATCTATAATAAAAAGCTTTTCGCTATTATTAAGGCGTTAAAAAAATGGAAATTTTACTTGTATGGAGCAAAGCATTAAATTGTAATGCATACGGACCATAAAAACCTATCACACTTTACTACTAGCAAAAACTTAAATAAACGGTAAATCCGGTAAAGTAAATTCTTCCAGGATTATAATATCCGGATCGAATACCGTAAAGGATCGGAAAACGGACGGGCGGACGCCCTTAGTCGCCGATCAAACCACAAGGTTAATATTCTAAAAGAAACTCGTATGATATTCGCCCAAAGCCCAGACGGATTTTTGGTCCCGGCGTAGCGGGTATTAGCAAAAACAGCTAGGTAAAAGGAATGGACTTTTGAAAGGATTTAGCAAATCCACGGGTAGTTGGTTTATGGCTACTAAAAAGTAACTAAAATATAGAAAAGGCTACGATAACACCACGGGTTTGTCGGAACTCGAGCCGAAGTACAGGAAGCAATTAAAAATTGTAAAAGCTGCGCAAAAAACAAAGCCAACCGATACAAGCCTTATAGGTTATTGCAACCTTTGCTAGCGCCTAATAAGGCATAGCAATATATCACAGCAGATTTCGTCGTTAAGCTACTAAGGTTAAAAAAGCCCCTAACGAACGTTTGTTATAATAGCATTTTAGTAATGGTAAATAGGTTTACCAAATACGCTTTGTTTTTACCTTATAAAAAGGCAAGCAACGCTATAAAGTTAGCGTACGTTTTTATCCGGTATATAATCGTAAAATACGGAATGCCAAAGCACATCGTCACGGATAAGGATAAGCTATTTACAAGCAAATTTTAACGCGCGCTCGTATCCAAATTGGGAGCCGAGCACGCTTTATCAACAACGTACCACCCGGAAATAAACGGACAAACCGAACAAACGAACCAAACCATGGAATAGTACTTTCGCCATTACGTTAATTATAAACAAACGGATTGGGTATAATTGCTTCCTATGGCGCAATTTGCGTACAACAGCTTAGAATACGAAAGTACGGGAACCACACCGTTTTTTGCAAACTACGGGTATATACTTACGGTGTACGGAAAACTTAGGGCAAAACCATACGCCCTAATAGCGGAAATCCAGGTAACGGAGCTTACCAAACTGCATAAAAATCTCCAGGTAAAGCTCGAAAAGCTACGACAACGAATAGCCACATAAGCTAATAAGAAAAAAATCGAAGGACCGATTTTTAAAGAGGGGGATAGCGTTTATCTTTTGCGCCGCAACATTAAAACGAAACGACCAAATAATAAGCTGGATTATAAGAAGTTTGGGCCGTTTAAAGTGAAAAAGGTGGTATCAAACGTTAATTACAAACTACAACTCCCCCCAACTATGGAAATCCACCTAGTTTTTTACGTTTCTTTGCTAAAACCAGCACCGTTTAAAACGGAAAGCAGCGAGTTAGTGGAAATCGACCCAAAGCAAAAGTACGAGGTCGAAAAAATTTTGGACGAACGTACGAAGCGACGCTTTAAGAAGTATTTGATCAAATGGAAAGGGTACGGCCATAAGGAAAACACGTGGGAAAAAGCGACAAACTTTGGGAACTATTAGGAAACGCTAGCGGAGTACTAGCGGAAGCGCCTGTTAAAAGGTTAGCAAAAAAACATACTAAAAAACTAACTACTGAAGTTTGACAATTGGTTCCCTAATAACGGCCCTGCCGGGATTCGAACCCGAAACCTCGGTAAAAGAAGCCAAGGCTATACCTAATATGCTACAGGATTTAAAGAAGTTATTAGGAACTCTACGATTTACCCGATTAAAAAAAAACACTTAGGTCGAAGGCAGGATTAACCTCGGGACCCGGCCAGTCTAGAAAGGAAGGCGACAGCGGAGGAAAAAAAGGGGCAAACAGGGCAAAAGGCGCAATAAAGGCTTGCGTAGCAGCTCTTTCGGCCTCCTCCCGCTCAATCCGCTCCAGCTCTTCCAAACTGTCGATACCCCAACGTATCGCACGCATCTTTTTCTCCAACCACACCTTTTTCTATTTTCGCAAACGTTTTATTTTTGCGTCAATAAGGCGACGCTCCTTTTCAGCAGCCTCCAACTCAGCTTCACGTTGTATGAACTGATGCTAAAGCTCCTAAAGTTGTGCAAGCGAAGGGCCTAGTACGTCGTAGCGGGAACGGCCCTAACGGACACACTCCACGCATCGGGAAAAGTCCTGAGGAAAAACCTCGCAATAGAAACAACCTAGGGCCTCGCAAAAAGAACAGGAAAGCATTTCAATTAAAGAAAAAATGAGGGCGGCAAAGAGGTTGTCGCGACGAACAGTCGAACGCGCAATAGGAGTTTTTCGTTTTTGCACCCGATCTAACATTTTGTTAAAAATAAGGGGATGGGAGATGGCAAGGAAGGAAAGTACTTACCATTAACAAAAGGAAGGGATAGCAGATATGGCCAAAGGGATTTGGCCTAGAAGAGGGGACCTAATGCTACAACCATACAAGTGGCGGGGACAGGAGGCCTAGGTCAAGCCCCGGGAAGGAAGCACCCTTAACCCCGCACTTGGAAAAGGAAGGGTTACGTGGAAGGATACGTGACCTTAAGGTGATATGTTTGATATGCGATATAGCAAATATAGCACAAATCCTTAAAGTGATATATCTAATATGCGATATAGCAAATATAGCACAGATTGGGAAGGACCAGGTCGTGTATATAAGGGAAAGGTTCTTCCACGGTTAGATAGCTTTGACTAAGGCATCGGCATCAGTCAATTTAAGTTAGCTCCAAGGTACCCCTTTGGGCAAGCAATCTAAGCTTCTGTCACCAGTTTCCCGGTTCCTTTAAAGCAACCCCTGTCAAGTGTATTGTTCAGCACCCTCCCTAGGTGTCCTACCCTAAGAGCAAAGCCTGATTGTAACACTTACCCCGTGACAAAACAATACATCGAAATCGAGGATATGGAAACGCCAAACGATATAAACAACCAGGTGGATACACTAATAAATTAACTGACCTAGATCGCTAACGAGCTGGTACCAAAACGAAAAACCACAATAAGTTTTAAGCCAGCACCGTATTGGAATTCGACGTTTACGAAACTAGCTAAGGAAACGAGGCGGTGCCGACGCGCACATATACGGCTAAAAATACAAAAAAGCTACGAGGAACTAAAAGCAGCCGACAAAACCTTTATTAGGGAAAAAAGGAAAGCCTCCAACGCATACTAGAGGGAGTTTATTAGGGAAGCGTTAAAAAAACAGGATTTAGAGCCTGTTTTTTGGAATATCGAACGATGGGCGAAATTACGGAGCCATAAAAGACGGGACCTAACCAGGTTACCGGACCTAAACCGGCCTGGAGAAGGAAACTAAGGGCTAGCGAACTCCCACGCTGATAAGGCCATAGTTCTGGCAGCCAAGTTTTACCCTAACCCGGAAGCGGACCTGACAAACGTCGGGGACACCACGTTCGAAAATTACACTTTTACTAACCCATTCCCAATCAATTACCGAATGGACCCCAAAGGAAACGAAATACTAGCGGCCCTAAAAAGAACCCGGAATTGGAAAGCCCCGGGAGCGGATAACCTACCGAACGGACTATTAAAAGCGTAGGGGGAACCATGCTGGGAAGCTATATACAAAATAGCTAACGCTAGCTTCGAATTCGAGTATTTCCCGAAGCGCTTCCGAAACGCACTAACGGTGGTGCTCCCTAAGCCGGGGAAAAATACGGAAGATAGAAAAACAGCAAGGGGGTAGCGACCGATCGCACTTTTTTCGTTTATATCCAAAGTTATAAAGGCGATCGTGGGAATACGGATCGCAACCGAGGCGGAAAAAAGAGGATTGTTACCGGAAGGGCAAATAGGCAATAAAAGGAAACGCAGCACCGAGTTCGCTATTAAACAAGTGATAGATACCGTAATAACGGCGTGGAACCACGGCGCTATAGTTTCGCTATTACAATTCGACCTATTAGGAGCATTCGATAACGTTAACCACACTAGACTTTTCAATACCTTACGAAAATAAGGATTCCCGCCAAAAACAGTCAAATGGATTAAAAGCTAGCTAATAAGCAGGACGGCCCGGTTCCGGTTCGATAAAAACACGTTTACGCCCATATAAATAACAGCAGGAGTACTACAAAGCTTACCACTTTTACCTATACTATTTATTTTATATATCGCGTCGTTTTACGACAAATTGGAAGAAATACTAGGGATAACGGTGGTCGGTTTCGCTAACGATACCAACCCTATAGCAGTAGGGGGAACCACGGCGGAAACGGCCCGGCTGCTGGAACGGGCTTAGGATACGTGCCAGATATGGGCAAAAAGGACAGGAATAACGTTTAACGCGGCCAAAACCGAACTGCTCCATTTTATTAAAACCTTAAACCGGACCCGGGTCCGTACCGGAAACACACAGGTGCAACCAACGCTATCGGCGAAATTTTTTAGGAATTTAGCTAAACCATAAGCTAAATTTTAACGCCTATACCAAATAAGTAAAGGGCAAACAAAAAAACAGCAGTTTGCAGTAACAAAACTCGCGGCGGTAACGTAAGGAAATAGCTTCGCACGCGCGAAGCAATTATACGCGGTCGTGTGCCGCAATGCATTAGTTTATAAAGCGGCAGCTTACCACCTACTAACGGAACCCCGAGGTCGGCCCCGGGGCGCAGCTAAAGAGATGGCGAAAAAATAAAGAGCATATTTTAAAGTGGTGGTTGGAGTTTACAAAGCAACCTCGTTAGCACACTTCGAAATAAAAACCTACGTACCGCTTTTGGACTTATATTTAAACGAAAGGGTTATAAACATTAAAAATAAATAGGAAAAAAACCGGGATAACGTAGCGCATTAACGAAGTGACAGCAAAAGTAGCGGACCGTTTCCAAAAATTTGGCTATAAAAAACGAAAAAAAAGGCCCCACCCCTAAAACGGACAAACGAAAAAAAAAGTAAACAGTACGATAGGACCGGCCCGAAATAGCGCCAAAACCGAAACGAACACCCGTCCCTTACGGAAAGGATTAAAAACCTAAACACAAGCACGTAAAGCGCCGGAACCCTAACGTAACAATGGAATGGAAATTGAAAATGGCCAATACGACGGCAACAGCGAAAAGAGCAAACCGGTACAAAACCGCGTGCCTAGCGGACAACCCCCTATTTACGGAAAAAATAGTCGAATACTACGAAAAGATGCTAAAAGCACATAGCTCGGTAACAATCCAAATTAAAACGGAAAAACTAGGGCTAAATTCGTTCCTATTTAGCAAAAGCGTACCCGACGCGGCAACGCCATTATGCGAATGTAGCAGCGGATAAAAGGAAATAACGTAGCACGTATTAACCTAATGCGCCCGATAAAACAAACAGCGGGAAAGCACCGTGCTAGCGCAAACAAACAGCCGGAAAGCGTATTTCGAACTATAAAAAACAAGGGGCATACCGTTTAAAAAAATGGCACGCATAATATTTCGCATAAAAAAACTATTAAATTTTAAAGCGGCTAAAAAGGCAAAAAGGGAACGCATAAAAAGAAAAGAGGAAAAGCAACGCTACCGAGCTAAAAACGAACCGAATTAAAAAAGACCATAAAAAAGCAAACGAAAGCACTATACCCGAAAAGCGAAAAGGAAAAGAAAACCACGTGTTAAAAGAACTAATGTATTTAGCTTAGGTTGGGTGCATAGGCCCAACCTACCATGTACTACTCTTATTAGATTATCTACCCTGTACTGTTGTGGGGTTGTGCACAGGAGTAGCGGGCAGGGCTTATAGCGTACCCGGGGGTGGCTTACAGCATTTATAGCGCTTACTGAAAGCCTAAAGGTGGCCTGTAGCCCCTGTAGGATGCCTAAGCACCCAAGTCAGCCGTTGTGGGTCGCACTGACTCGCCTACCCTGCACATCTACCCTACACAGAATTGGTCAGGAGTCAATTTGCACAAGTCAGAATTGGAGGCCCAACGCGGAGATGGGTTTGGTGGTCGTGGGTCGATTTTTTGGAAACCCCATACAAAATAATTTTTCGGAAAATCGCTTGCGGCACCGGAAGCCCCCACGGCGGAGAACCCGCGGGATCGATGTCGGTGGGTATATGAGGGAAGCGATTGTTGGCGCCCCTCAACTGCAATACAAGCCTGTTCCACCCACTAAGCTTGAGGCCCCGACAGCGCTATTTATAGCGCCTGTCAGGGCCCAATCCAACTAACCGAGACCCTGCTGGCCACTGTGACTGCGCTGCAAATCCCCGATTTGACCTCCCAATATTAATACCACGCAGACACCGACGCTACGCAACCGAATCGCTATAAGGGGAAAACCGAGGAAACTATTAAAAGGGGTTAGCAGGAGGACGACGACGGAAGCCATTATCGTTTATATCCCGCTTTATTTTATTAAAAACGTCCTCCCGGCATTCCGATAGTATTTTATCAAAAACGTCCTCGGTAACGTTTTGCCGAAAGGAAATTTAAAAGATATCGTGGAGTTAACGGACTAAAAGCGGATAGCAAAAGCGAAAAGACAAACACCCACCCGTATTTTGGCCCGCTTAAAAGCCAGCTTTTCTATCCGAGTGCGATTTTCCGTACTCCATTTAGTAACGATCCTTTCGGCCTAGCCCGATATGGCCTAGCCTAAAGGCACTATATTACCGGAAAGGGAGCGGACCAAACCCGAACCACCAAAGGTAGCCATAGCAGCGAAGGTATTCCCAAAACTAACAAGGAACGAGCGGCTAAACCCGGCGCCGGAAAGAATACCGGACCGCTTAAAGATATCCTTCGAAATACGGCAATACCCGGCGATCGCATACTCCAAACCGGTATAGCAAGTTTGGAACGAAAAGAAATGTTAGGATAGGACAAATAGCGGCCCGGAACAAAGGCGGTATATATTTTAACAGTAATATAGACATCCGCAAACGCAGCATCGCGGTCCGCATTAGTTTTAAGCAAAGATTGCATATAGCGATAATGGGCACGAAAAATAGCAGCAACCTGGTCCTCGGAACTAATGGGAGGCTACCGCGACGGGAACGAAACGTTAGCAACGAAATCGCAAGCGGATACCAAAAAGGAACGACCAACCTAAATGCAAACACCACGCAACTAAATGCAGCCCATACAAATAAAGCCCTTAATAGCTAAAATCACCATATCAGCAAAACCGGAAACGAAGCGGAAAAAAGCAGGACGAGGAGCGCTATACACAGGCCTTATAGTAGCACTAACGCACAGCACCGGCACCGTCGATACCGTTAGCGAAACGTTAAAAACAGCTAACGCACATTTTATACGAGGGACTGGGAAATTAAAAAGGCGGAATAGGAAAAATAGCGAAGCGGCAAACATACACTATATCGTCGTAGGAAACGCAATTATCGGGGACTTTAACCGCCGGCAAATATTCCGATTAATTATACAAGCGGTAAAATTAGGAAAAAAAAAGGAAATTAATTACAAAACCGGAAAAAAAACGGAGTAAAGCCGCACCTACAGCTTTAATACGAAAGTCTTAAACGCCGTCGCCCGAGCCGCCGTTATTTAAGCCGCTACCGTCGTTTTCGTCCGCAAACGGAAGGCGATTGCAAAAACAATTGCCACCGCCACTACCACTACTACTATTGCCATTAGCTGCAGCGGCGGGAACGGCGCGGCTACCGCCCGTAGCTCCGCTACCGGGACTACTACCGCAACCGCCACCACCACCACCGCGGGGAAATTTGGGAGCTTTATCCTTAAGAGCTATATTGCAAAAGAATAGGAAACGGAAGGAAACGAAGCGCAAGCGAGCAGGAACCTAAATGCAAGCAAAAAAAAAAAAAGCGCGAACAAAAAGGTAGAACCGGAAATGGTGGTAAAAAAAAGCGAAAGGGAAAAAAAAGGAAGGAAAAAGGGCCTTTTGTAGCTAAAAAAAGGAAGGCCGGTAAAAACCCGGATCCGGAAGGAAATAAAGGGAAATTACTACTAAAAACCACAACGTATAACAACGCAACAACAAAAAAAAGTTACTTAAATAACGCGATCCAAAAAAAAGGAAACAACCAACAAAAAAATCAAATACAAGCCATAAAGGCGGACCTAAACCGTACGCGGAACAACGGCCCCGGAAACGGGCACTTACCAAAAACTAAATTACTTAAAATCACGAAATAAAACGCTAAACCCGGAAGGCCCGCCCGCGGTTGGGACCCGGAATAGAGCCGGGCCAATTTACGCGAAAAAGCCACATTAGAACGCCACAATACGAATACCAATACAAACATTCCGCTACGAAGGCGAAACCCGACACTAAAGCGCTGCCCCGGTTGGGACCCGGAGCGGAGCCGAACCAACTTACGCGGAAAAGCCACACTAAAACGCCATAACACGAGTACCAATACAACCGTTTCGCTACGAAAGCGAAACCCGGCACCGAAACGCTGCCCTGGCGCAACACACCCTTATTCCCTTACGTACTTTCCTTTTGTTCCACTAATTATAAAAACGCTTCCACGACGGAACCTTTACGAGCAATCGCATAAAAACAAACAAACGGTACCACTGTTCAATATAGCAGAACCGTATACGAAAAGCAGACATGGTTTTTACTCCCAAGCTCCGGAGCGGGGGCGACACGCACCCGAAGACGAGTTTAAGGGTTTTTACATGTAAATACTACATAATAAAGGCACCGAGGTCTTATATAGATATAACGGTAGTATAAATATATATATATTTAACTTTACAAAAATTATAATTTGAATTTTCCGCATTTTTACTATTACTCCTTTCAGGTTAGTTTTCAACACTGTGTAATATACTGTATACATTTTTTAAATTAACTCAAAGGAGTAATAATAAAAATGCGGAAAATTTAAATTATAATCTTTATAAAGTTAAATGAGACTGGTTTAATATTAGTAGAATTTAGCACTAAATTGAGCGAGTTATTTAATCGAAAGAAAACGCCGTTTAATATAGGATTTTGACGTGTGCCGCTCGGTGGTGTGTGCCGCTCGGTGGTGAACCACGTTAGAAGTTTTTTTTTTTTTTTTTTTTTTTCAAATCGATCGAATAAATTTCCAACGGGAGCGGAAAATCGAGTAAGCATATCCGGAGCGTCTAATCAATCTTTATAAGAGGTATAAAAAAAAAGAACCATCACCGGAAAGCCCTAACCGTTGTGACTTGTCAAATGCCTCTTATAAAGTTAATATTAAAAAAGGTTAACTATATGGGAGTTGTTTTTTTTCTTTTTCATTTTTTAGGGAATTCCAACGCGAATCGAAAAAACTGTTAGATATCGCTGTCCGGCGCATGCACCCGGAGGAACCCGGAGGGTCCGGGATCACGGGATCCGCGGGACCCGAAGGAAGGGAGCAGGGAACTGGCCCTTTGATCTATTTCGTGTATATATACCAGTCTCCGGCTCCCTTTGTTGAAATAGATTCCTTTCTCTCCATGCACAATACGAGACCCTTTTCACAGATATAACGGTCGTTGTTCATCCCTTTTAGAGATCTCCACGCCTTGTAGGAGAAGCACTCCTACCGACAAGAACAAAAGTATCGCAATGTTGTTTCAAACTAGGTTCACATCAAAATCCCCGCCCCACAAATACCTCCAGTGACCTCCGATCTACAGCGCCCAGTCACAACGCCCAGGCGCGTCTCTATGCGACCACCTAGGTCTGAGCCACTAAGACTACACGTAGCATGCCTGACCAGAAACCTCCTCATGCAGCCTCTGGTGGTGAGCCTCCTCGGCGGCGGGGGGCGCAAGCGGCTGCGGCGGCGGCGTCTTGAGCACGACGTCGGGGAAAGCCTCCTGGACGCGCTCGGGCAGCGACTCGATGTAGCCGCGCCACATGGCCCGGCAGCCGCGGCACAGGTCGACGCCGCCGAAGCGGTACATGCGGCGCGCGCCGTACGACGCCTGGTAGCCGCACCGGTCGCAGTGCGGCTCGCCCGAGCGGGCGAGGTAGGCGGGCAGCTCCGGGAACATGAGCTCCTCGCTGCGCTTCAGCAGGGTGTGGAAGCGTTCGATGCCCGGCACCTCGACGGCGGCGGCGGCGTCCTCGACGCTGGTGTCGCTGCCGCGGCTGGTGCTGGGCGGGGTGCTGGCGCCGCCGCCACTGTCGCCGCTGCTGCTCCCGTTGCTGCTTCCGCCGCTGGTGGCGATGGTGGGGTTGCCGTTGGTCTCGGACGCGGTGCCGCCCTGCCCGCCTGCGCCCTGCGCGTCCACGCGGTTCCAGAGCTTCACGTTGCGGCGCGTCTGGGCCACGACGGCGGCGGTCTCAGGCCGGCCGATGGTCAGGTCCTCCTCGACGAAGCGGTAGCGGCGCATCATCATGTGGATGGGCCCGCCGAAGAAGCGGACAAAGTTCATGAGGGGCAGCCCTTCGGGCTTGTGGGCGTAGGCGACGTCGAGGGCCCAGAGCAGCTCGCGCGCGACGCGGAAGGCCTGGACGCGGACGCGCTCGGGCACGTAGGCGAAGGTGTTGTTGGTCTCCCCCTCGCTGCGGTGCTTGTAGAAGGCGACGGCGTCGTAGAGGGTGTCGCCGATCTCGGTCAGCAGCTCGAACTGCTCGTCGGACGGGAGGAAGTCGGTGATGTCGGAGCAGGCCAGGGCCCCCGCGAGCGAGAAGCGCGCGAGGGCGTCGCAGTCGCGCATGCGGAACCAGGCGCGCGGCGAGGCGGCGAGGCCGTTGACGTAGCGCCGGAACAGCTCGTGGTCGCGGCGCTTGCTCGTCTTCTCGGCCGTGATGAGCAGGAAGGTCTTGTACTCGCGCGCCATCAGGGCGTGGCCGGGCGTGCCCTCGAAGAGCGCGTCGAGCACGCCGTTGAGCGAGTAGCCCAGGATGGAGTCGCCAGCCGTCACGTCGACGAGCTCGCCGCGGAACTCGGCGATGATGCCGATGATGATGGTGCGCATGAAGGCCACGTAGCGCTTCCAGTTGGTGTACTGGGGGATGACGCAGCGCGTGTACTCCCAGGCGCAGGCGTAGACCTCCTGCTTCATGGCCTCTGGCAGGACAGTGATGCCGTCCAGGTCATGGGCTATGTCGTTGGGGTAGTACCACGCGTCGTCGAACTTGGGCGCCATGATGGAGAGTTGGAGAGGCGAACGGGAAGATTAGGGAAGTTGACGGAGTAAGGGGAAGATGAGGCAAGGTCACTGACTGAGTAGTAGGAAGACGAGGCGAGTTGATTGAGTAAGGGGATGACGAGGCAGGCTGACTGAGTGAAGAGAAACGACACCAAGACGGGTCTTCCAGAGATATCAGAGATATATAGGTAGGTATTACCCAGGTAGCTGCGTATGGCGTACAAGAATTGGGCAGCGACTGAGCATTTGCCCGAGATTTGTTTACCGTCCAGAGGGGCTGCTCATGAAACCTCGTCAATATCCCCTCCGTCCTTCCCCTCACCCCCAGGAAGCGTCTTGGTCTGGCTCCTGGTTCGGCGGATGATTCTGGGAGGGGCCCCTGCTAGGACAGGGTGCGGAATGGTCTCCGCTCAGGACGAGTCTCTGCATGTTCCAACTCCCTTTGCCTCGGCTGTGGACGAAGCCTCTGTATGCATTTCGGGCTCTGCCGCCGACGACGAGCTGTTGCCTGCTCGTCGGACCCGGGCTCCCGCTCGGGACGTACAGCTGCATGGACGATGTACGCCAGCGTAAAATGTCTCTTTGAGGTAATATCATCAACCTGACCGGCTTCTGCGCCGAGGCCGAAACTATAATGAATTTCCGTGCTGATACTCCACACGCTCACGTGAAGCCCCGTCTTACAGCAGTGCGGTAACAGCCGGCATTCGCCTCCGGATAAGTCCACCACCCCTATTTTCGCCCACCCCCTCTATACACATTTTCCTCTGGCATATGGGCGTATAGGGTGACCAGGATCAAGGCAGGCGGAGAATCTGCGGGTGGGAGGGGCTAGATGCTCTCCTCCGACACTTGGCTGTATAGCGTGATCGGGACCAACGCAGGCGGGGGACTTGCAAGCAACAGGGGCCCGATAAGAGCTGTCGATTCACGGTGAAAAGTCCGATCGTCACCAAGCTATCAAATATTGCATGGGGCTTCTTTATCTTGAGAACAACCTCTAGAGGCTGTTTTTACTTCAATAGAGTTCAGCTTGTGCCCCAAGCTTTGTCCGACCCAGTATACCAAGCGAATATTGACTGACCTGCCAAACATAAGATCGTATTTCAGGGCATCTTCCCCCTCTTGCACACCTAGGTACCTACCTTGGGCATGCCGCCATGCGCAAAGACACCCACTCTACCTTTGGCGAATGGACAGCCGTCCTTAGACTGACTTATCTCTACCTCATTGCCACGTCCTCGTCTGTCCAAGTTGTCGACTCCATAGATTTCAAGCTCGCCATGGAGTCACTGCACGACAGCACTACCAGTCTCTCCTCCATGGTCGCCAGCAAAGTGCTGCCGGCGATCCAAGAGGCTCGCCACTCCCTCCATCGGCTCGAGGCGCTCCACGTCTCCCCACGGGTCCAGCAGCTGAAGATCGCCATGCCGCAGGTGTCGCCCATGCCGTGGGGCCACGCCGCTGCCGCCTTCGGGTCCGTCCTGGCGGCCTGGTACCTGGTGACCAGCCTCCGGGCGTGGTACCGGCTCCGCCAGTTCCCCGCGGCCTCGTGGCTGGCCACCTTCTCGTACCTCTGGCTGGCCAAGACGACGTACAGCGGGCGCCAGTACTGGGTGCACCGGGAGCTGAACCGCAAGCACAAGCGCAAGGGCCCCCTGGTGCGCATCGGCCCCAACGAGCTCATGACGGATGACGCCGAGATCCTGCGGCGCGTCAGCGCGGCCCGCAGCGGCTACGAGCGCGACACGTGGTACATCACGGGCCGCTTCAACCCCTACCACGACAACATGTTCACCGTGCTGCAGCCGGCCGCGCACACGCGCTTCAAGTCGCGCACCCTGCACGCCTACAGCGGCCGCGAGATGCCCGACTTCGAGGCCGGCATCGACGGGCAGGTCCGCACGCTGGTCGGGACGCTGCGGCGCAAGTACGCCGCGGGGGCCACCCTGCTCGACCTGGGGCCCATCTCGACGTATTTCACCATGGACGTCATCACCCGGCTCGGGTTCGGCAAGGAGTTCGGCTACCTTTCGTCCGAGACGGACCTGTACAGCTTCCTGCAGAGCGTCAAGGACCTGTGGCCCCGCATGTCCACGTCGGCCGACGTCCCCTGGATCCGCAACGTCCTCTTCTCCAGGTTCTTCCTCAAGCTCCTCGGCCCCAAGCCGCAGGATAAGGAGGGGTTCGGGGCGCTGATGGCGTGAGTTCGACCTCTCTCCTCTCTGCATGACTCCCCTCCACCCCTTTCGGTTAGCAGAGCTGCAGCTGATAAGACGCCTGCAGAGTTGCCGAGCACCATGTCGGCAAACGCTTCAAAGAAGGCGTCGATTCCAAAAAGGACATGCTTGTGAGCGCCCGGTTAAAAACCACACCCCCCTTCCCCTCCTCCGACACCCCCGCATGTCGTGCTCACAGATGCGCCAGGGTTCCTTCATCCACCACGGCCTCACGCAGAAAGAATGCGAGGTCGAGGGCCTCTTCATGGTCGTGGCGGGCACCGAGAGCACCGCCTCGGCGATCCGCTCCGTGCTCGTGCACACCATGTCGACCCCGGCAGTGTACACGCTCCTCAAGGCCGAGATCGCCTCCGCCGTCACGAGCGGCAAGGCCTCGAGCCCCGTCATCAAGATCGAGGAGGCGGTGCGCCTCCCCGTGCTGCAGGCCGTCATCTACGAGGGCATCCGCATGCGCCCGCCCCTGCTGGGCCTACTGCCCAAGGTCGTCCCTCCCCAAGGGGACACGCTGGCGGGGTACGCCGTCCCCGGGGGCACCGCCATCTGCGCCAACCAGTCGTCGCTGCTGCGCTCAGAGGCCCTCTTCGGCCCGGACACGGATGTTTTTCGACCCTCCCGCTTCCTGGACCTGCCCGAGGGCGAGCGTGCAGCCATGCAGCGCAACGTGGAGGCCGGGGCGTTCGGGTCGGGCCAGTGGCAGTGCGTGGGCAGGACCATCGCCTTCATGGAGCTGCACAAGGTCGTGTTCGAGGTGAGTTGAGACCCCGTCCACGTCATCGTATACCACCCTAAACTGCCACCTCTCCCCTCCTTTTCCACTTTTCCGGGCTCTCCCTGCACCCCTGATTTTATTTTGACCCCACTGCTCGCCCCTGTCTTTGGACGCACGATCTGGACTGACGCAGGACAACCAGCTATTCCGCCACTTTGACCTCCAGCTCGCTCGCCCTCTCAAGCCCTGTGATGTTCTCAGCTATGGTGTTTTTCTTGAGTCGAACCTGATGGTCAAGGTGGCGGAGGCGGCCAAAGTCTGAAACGTGTGCCGCCCGCGGGAATCGTTGGAGTTTTTGCCGCTCCTGGAAAGCGGATATGTTCACTCATTCAGGAGCTTTTGTTCTCACGGCATCTAGGACTCACCCTCTCCATAGCTCCAGTTTCAGTTTGGTGTCCTATATAGGTACCGCCGACGTATAGCTCGTAACCTGGTTCGCTAGTAACCATGTTGGCGAGGTATCTAATCGACTTGCTACGCTCTTCAAGCTCGCGCCAGGTCTGTTTTCGTGATTTTGGTAGCCGTCTGCCTTGCTCTATTCCCTCTCCCCACTTTCTCATTCTCTCTCCATCTGTTGTAACGAGAATGAATTGATCTGATTGGATTGATTGTGTGTCCTGTCTCTCTGATGATGCGCCATGCCCGCCTCGACAGATTTCCCACAGATCTTGCGTCCTCACAACACGTCCGTGCACCTGACTAATCAGATCCTTCCCCGCCTTTCAAGACTGCATTATGTACGCCGAGTCAGGCCGTAAAGCCGCCATTCCTTGATTTACGCATCCGCACGAGTCGTGCAAGTGTCCTCCTTTACATGGAGGATACACCCAATTCCCATCTCAGCTACCATTCCGCTACTCCAGTTCGCATTGGATCCGCACTGGAATTTGCGTTCAAATGGCCGAAATCCGTTTGCATTCAACCTGCCCATGACTAAGTTTAGTTTTGAATACGACGTGGTGATCACCAGGAAACCCATGGGCCAGCACCGTCACGTCTGCGAGTACCACCAACCCCGCACCGCCGTCACTTGACGTGTTGACGTGCTGGCTCAGTTGCTTGCCTGACTCTTGACAGGTTTCCTGCATGAACACTTAGTCCCCGAGTCCATCGCCGCACGCCAAAATATCCGGGAGAACGGACGATCAAGCATCGGGTGTATCGAGTCAGGCGAGATTTGTGGGGGTGGCGTGTAAAAAATCAAGCCCACGTGGGTGCATAGTCTAAACCCCCTTTATAATATGGGCTACGACGATGGCGGGTGAGATAAGGCGGTTGCACTGTATCTCGTGTAAGCCGTTACACTGCATATTTTCCCAAAGTTAAAATCGGCCACAGGCATCCCACTGCCCCAAGGCGAACCAACTCCCAATTACCCGAGCCGTTTGACGAGGCTGCAAAGGGTCCTTCGGCGGACTCCGTTATGCAGGGTCTTGATTCAAGCACCTGCCCTCGGCCCGGCCCGACAGGGGTCAGGACAAGGCGGCGGCGTGACGCGATGTCGCTATGCCGGCCTTGTACGGCAATTAAGCAACGCTTCCTTGTGCGTACGCTGATCAAAAAGGCAATAGGCAAGCGATTGGCAGCCCAAGCCCAACTTTAGATGCCGATTGCGGCCTGCCGGTCGCTGAGTCAAGCACCGCCGGCCCCTCCCCGAAGGCTTCCGCGGCATCAGTCTCCCCGCACCGGATCGCCTCGGATCGTTGACCCCGGACCGGGCATTGTATGCCTTGCTCCCCATGGACGACGCGTGGCTCCCTTGTGCCAGCGGAGGATAGGGTTTTGCAGTCCGCTTCAAGACGAGGCACTTGACCTTGTCCGTCCTTCTCTTCATTGCTTCGAGGTCATCAGCATCTCTGGCAGTAGTGGTTAGGTTCTGGCGCCTCTTCGTCTACTGATCTCTGCCCCACAACTCGCTCTATCAGCGTCTAGGCAGCAGTGGTCAAGTTCTGTCGTCTCCTCGTCTACTGATCTCTGCCCCTAGCTCATTCCGTATCAAAGACCAAACTCGGGACCATCACTTCACAGAAACAATGCTCCATCTTTCCTTGTGTCTTCTGGGCCTCCCGCTCCTGCTGCTCCTCGCCCGCGGCGTCTACAATGTCTTCCTGCATCCGCTCCGCCGCTACCCGGGCCCGTTGCTGTGCCGGGCCAGCTTCCTCCCGCTGATGCTGAAGCACTGCCGGGGCGACTCGACCCGGTACATCGAGGCCCTGCACAGGCGGTACGGCCCCGTCGTCCGCGTCGAGCCCAACCTGCTGAGCTACGCCGACAGCCGGGCGTGGTCCGACATTTACGGGCACCGAAGGACCGAGGACAAGACGAGACCGCGGGGCAACCTGCCCAAGACGTCCTTTGGCGTCCGCACCAACCTCAATGGCGTTTCTGACATTGTGAGCCGTTAAGCTGGGCTGCCTTGCCTTGCCTTCCCTGTCTCTCTCGAGCAAGTCTTTCGGGTTGGCGCTGATTGGGCACGTTCGCTACAAAAGATCAACGCGCACTCTGAACAAGACCACAGGCGCATGAGGAGGGTGATGAACCACATGTTCGCCCCGTCTGCCTTAACCAACGAAGAGCCTTTAGTCCAGCGATACGTGGACAAGATGATCACCCGTCTTCGAGAAAGGGCAGTTCGGGGCGAAGAGGTCGACATGGTGATGTGGTACAAGTATGTTGTTGGCACCCGCCCTTTTACAATTCGTTGAGCCCGTCCTCGATTATCTATCTGACTGTATAACCTAAGCTACACTACCTTTGATCTGCTGGGGGCGTTGGCCTTCGACCAGGACTTCGGCTGTCTAGAGAGCGGCGAGCTCCATGTAGGTGGAGAGAGGCTAACCCGCCATCCCCTATTTCCCGCTATCCAGAGGTTCCCGTTCCCACTGACGGAAATTACTTTTTTGCAGCCGTGGGTGGCCAACGTCTTCAGGTCGCTCAAGGACGGCTTCCTGCAGCGGACGCTGAACCGCTTCCCGTACCCGCTCAGCCAGCTGGCCTACCGCTACTGGACCGAGAACGCCCTGACGCAGGCCCGCAAGGCCGAGTTTGGCTTCGCCGTCGCCAGCGCAAAGAAGCGGCTCTCCCGGGGTGTCGATGAGGGCAAACATGACTTTATGAGCTACATGCTCAAGAACAACGACACCAAGGGGCAAGCCACACCATACACCGTTTCCCTCCTCCCCTGCTCACGTCTCTCTCTAGCGGCCTTTCTTTGCAGCTCGCTGATCCCCTTTGTCCCAACAGACTGTCCGAAGGCGAGATAATCAGCAATTCGGCCATCCTCATCATCGCCGGCAGCGAGACCTGTGAGCCACGGATCCTGTCCTCCCCCTTTCATCACTGCGCAAAGGAAACGGGACTAATCAAACGGGCCGACAACAGCCGCGTCGTATCTCTCGGGAGCCACGTTCCACCTGCTGATGAACCCTGCCATCATGGAAAAGCTCACGGCCTTGATCCGCTCGACCTTTGCCACCGACTCCGAGATCACGCCGTCTTCGCTCGCCCAGCTCGAGTACCTGACGGCGGTGCTCAAGGAAGCCGGGCGCATCTACCCCTCCTTGCCTTCCGGTTAGACAAAATTTCCCTCGGCTGCCTGCGGTTTCCACCCTGCCATACCCCTAACCTCTTGTTTCTTTTTATCATACAACCAAAACATACGCCTATAGCGCCGGGCTGACACCTTGTGTTTCACAACACAGGCCAACCCCGACTGGTCACCGAGGGCGGGGCCTTCATCGCCGGCGAGATGGTCCCCGCAGGCTCCATCGTCTTCGTGCACCCGAAGGGGGCCAGCGCGGCGCCCTTCAACTTCGCCGACCCGGAGCGCTTCGTCCCCGAGCGCTGGCTCAAGGAGCCGCCGGCCCCCTACGCCGACGACAACCTCGAGGCCTCGATGCCGTTCGGTCTGGGCCCGCGGTCCTGCATCGGCCAAAGGTAACGTAGAAGCGGCTTATCCTCATCTCTTAGCTACTGTCGCTCCCGTGTCCCTTTTCTTTTTTTTTTTTTTTTTTTCGGTGCGTTGTTGGGCGCGTGGCTGACTAAGACCCGTCTTTGTCCGTTCCAGCCTCGCCTGGGTCGAGATGCGCTTGATCCTGGCGCGGCTGCTGTGGAACTTTGACCTGGCGCTGGTCCCCGAGCAGAGCCGCTGGGTGCAAGACCAAAAGGTCTTCCAGGTGTGGCAGAAGACGCCACTCAAGGTACGGGTCACGGAGCGAAAGGACCTGCCGTCCTAGAAAAAGCAGAGGTAGCCTGTGCAATTCTTTCGGCCTTTTTATGTAAGACATGGACAGGTCTTTTGGCGGTAAACAGTGGCTGGATCCAAAGTCGATCGGTCTTGGTCCAGACGCGCTTGACGTCGGACCATGCGTCGTCGCCGCCCAGGCCACTCCACAGGGTAGAGACGTCGTAGTTCTTTTGGTTCACTACCATCTCGTTCTCGCAGTCAAGGCTCGTCCAGGTGCCGCTGCGCGAGTCATCATTCTTGGGTTCCTCGCCGTTGAGCGCCTTTTTCTTGAACGAGGCCCGGTCGCTCGCCGGCGCCGGCACGTCGTGGTACTTTTGCAAGTCGGTCGCCCAGTCCGTCGTGCCGCCCATGCCCCAGGCCTTATAAAGAGCCGTGCGCGTCTTCTTGGTCGCCGGGCTCATGTAAGAAACCCATTCGTCATTGCCGTAGACGAGAATGTCGCTGTTGCTGCTGGCGTCGACGAAGCTCGTCACGACGCGCCCGGCACGCTTCTTGTCCCCGACAATCTCGCCAATCTCGGCATCTGCTATATATCCTCCAGTGTCCGTGCAGACACCCTTTTTGGCCGGGCTGTTGACCCTGTCTCCCAAGTAGTTGCACTGTGGTCCCCAGCAGCCCGCCGAGGCCATCTTGTAGGTCCGACCGTGGCTCGTCACGCCGACAATCACCTTGCGGCCGGGCACGCCCGCCTTGGTTATCATGGCCAGCGACAGCTTCGTCTCGGTCAGGTTCACCTGGCTTCGAAGGCAGTTGCCGTTGTCACAGCCGTCCTGGGAGTTCTTGTTGTCCGTGTCCCACTAGCCTACATGATGTGCGCTTCTGGGTCAGAACTCGAGACACGTAAAAGCGGGTGAGTCGGAGAATACGCACCGTGAAGATCATAGGTCATGTAGACAATGTAGTCGACGACTGCGCCAATCTCCTTGATGGGAAATTGTTTCAGGTACCAGTACGACGACGGCGCGGCAATAGAGACGGTCTTGCCTGACAGAAGGTTCTTGAGGATGACCAAGAACTTCAAGTACCTGTCACCATCGTCCTTATCACCAGCCGGAATGCCGGGAATGTCAGGAGCGCCGGGGTACTCCCAGTCAATGTCGTCACCATCAAGGTCATGCTTTTTGATAAAATTGGCGATGTTAGTTGCTACCTTGAGCCTGTTGGCGTCAGTTACGGCGTTGCGGAAAATCATGTACGTGGCGGGCAGGGCCGAAAAGTCCCAGCCGCCAAAGGACAAGATCCGCTTCGGGCCGCCGATCTTTTTAAACTGCTCAAACTGATAGGTCGACAGAATATCGCCCGTCTCAACTTCAAATGCCGGCGTCAGGGTGCCAAAGCCAAAGTGGACGTGCGTGTAAGCGCTCCTGTCGATCTGGGAAGCATCCTGGTAGAGGCACTCGCGGTTCATCGAGTAACCCTCAAAGTAGCCAACACGGATCGCTCCACCGCCATCGCCCTTGACAATGTCCATGCCACAGTTGGAGATGCACCCATAGGTGCCAGGCTCGGCGGTGCCGGGAGCTCCCGTGCCTGTATCGACGCAGAAGTCCTTGCTGATACCACATTGACCCCACTGCGTCGCTCCAAGTTAGCGCATTGCCCAGGTGTCAAGTCCGGCAGGGGTTCACTTACAATGTTGCAGCAGGCATTGAGCGGGCACGGGTTCATCTTGGAAATGTCCGAGTCGTCCTTGGGGTCCACGGTGCCGAGCTTTTGTGGTCCGCAGACAGCGTTGGGCAGATTGGCTGGAAACGGCGGCCTGCCCTTGCTCAGGCACATGACGGTCTCCTTGAACAGGAAGTTCTTGCAAGTGTTCCAGCCCCACGTCTTCTGGTTGTACTCATCCAGCAGGTCGTGCGAGAGCGAGTACTCGGCGGACAGGCTGTCGCAGGTGTCTCCGTCAACAATCTTGTGTGTGAAGCAAGAGCCGTCGGCATTCGGGGGTGGAGCAAAGTCGGGCATGGACCCGGCGGAACAGCAGACGTGCTGCTTGGCCTTGAGGCCGTTGCAGAACCTGTCGTCGCCGACGTTGTACTTGTCGAAGTCTTTCCTCGAGATGCCGCACCTAGATGCGAGAGTGTCGCAGATGTCATTGTCCTGGACCTAGATGGTGCGGCAGTCTGCGCGAGGATGGAGGTCGAGACCAGTAGCAACACGCCGCTTCAGCAGAGCGGGGCTGGTAGTGTTGCTGGTCGTGTTGCTGGCAAGGACCATAGACGGGAGCGGCATGGTGAACTGCACCCGGCCCTTGATGTCGGCAGAGTGTGGCAAGGCAAGGCACCGTGCGTGGCTCCACCCCCTAATAGCCTCTTGGACGGCCCCAAAGGTGCCGTTTGTCGACAGCATGAGGCCAAAGATGTGGGCGCCGCTGTAGTCGGGCTCGCACAGCTGCATGGCGAGCTCCGTGGCCGACGCGCCCAGAGACGAGAACCACTCCTCCAGGGCCCCGAGGGCGACGGTGCTGAGCTCCTGGGACTTGAGGGCGCGGCCGACGTAGACGCCGAGGGTGGCCTGGCCCGAGCGGGCGAACATGGTGAAGGGCTGGTCCTCTGAGTACCCGTGTCCGCCGTCGAGGTAGCCGCGGAGCTGCCTGATCAGTGACTGGTGGGCCGCTCCTACCCCGCCAGGTTGCTCCTGCCACCAACCAATTTTGAAGCTGACGTCAGAGCTGGAGGAGTCGTTAGCGGCTCTGGCAGAAATCACCTTAATGGTTGCCGAGGCGTTATCGGCGCCATCGGCGTCATAGGCATCCGACGAGGCGCAGGCCGAAATGCGATGCGCGCCACCCACACTGTCGTTGAGGGGGTCGTTGAGGCCGAAGCTGTAAAAGATGCTTTGCGAGCATCTTTTGAGTTGTTTTATGCCCGGGTAGACGGGCTATTTGTCGACGCTGGGCCCAGATTCGCTGCATCGCTGCGGACACACGCCGCTGCTTTTGTATGTTGGATTGGTAGAAAGGCGAATAGCACTGGCCGGCGAGGCAAAGAAGCCAGAGGTCCCGAGTGCCACTACCAGCCAGGACGGTGGAGGCAGATGCATGGTGAAGGAGCAAGTGGACGAGCACCACAATGTGCTTGAAGAAGATATCACACAGGCAAGGAGAGCATGCAGCGGGCAACTGACTGCCTGTAACCTGGACTAGTTTCTGGCAGGCCGCATGGCGATGGACCAATTTTTATATCGTCGTGCGCCGCCGATGCTCGCTTCTGTTTTTGGTCGTTTCGTGGTGACTGGGTGACTTTCCCCGGAACTTTTCACCATCTGCTCACGAGACCGCCATCCATTGGACCCCTGCATCATAACCTTTCTGCAGGGTCTATTGACAATATTAATATCACCCCGCATAGCCGCACCCTACTCGGACTCCATTTCGCAGGCAGGCAGGCAGCATCACTCGGGAGGAAGTCGCACCCGTTTGAGATAAAGATATACGTGAGGTTCCATTTCCTAAAATGTAACGTTTCCGGAAGGGGGCCCTTTTTTATATTATGTTAGATCACTATCCAACGTGATAAGGCGATAGAAAGGGTGATACCTGAGTTTGCAAACAGTTCGCGGTGTGATGGAGAAACTCAGCCTTACCAAACGAAAGGACTTCCTGGTTGGGGTTGCGCAACCCTGGTTTTACATCAGCATATGCGGATTTGGATAACCTCGTGCGAAATTGCTCGCATTTGCTCGGACTCCCTAATCTGTTAATAGGGTAAAGGCAATGGAATAGGATGGAACATGGATATTCGAACAATACTGAATACTTCAGGTGGCAAGTATTGTCAAAATGGCCCGACTTGGATGGTGCATGTTACGGCGTTCTAGACCTTATGGTCACCTCGGCCGTCGCGGTGCACCGGCCCAGAGAATGTGCTCAGAAATGGTGAGGGCGAGGACCTCGCGTACTCCCATCGAATTTCTGGTTTGTGTCCTCTGTCGGTGAGAAATGTACATAAGTCGACAGGATCAACCTGAGACTTCCAAAACAGACGGGAGCACTGATCACCCATCACACTCACTCAAGCCCTCTCGTCCCTTCCCTTTACCTACTCCACTTCGCATTATGCACGCCTTTTACCTTTTCGTTGGCGCCGCTGGGCTTGTCCCTGCCTTCGTCGCCGCCCAGCACCCCGAGATGCTGAAGCGCGGCGTTAACTGCGCGTTCGCCACCCGCCCAGACCGGGGGGCCACGTGCGAGTCCTTCGCAAGCGCCTGGGGTCTTTCGGTAGAGGAGCTGCAGAAGCTCAACCCGGGTGTTTCCTGTCCCAACATTATAGCCGGCCAGGACTACTGCGTTATCGGCGAAGTTACGGCTGATCCCACCACTACCAGCAGCACTGCCAAGCCGACTACCACCAGCACCACTTCCAGAGTCCCGACAACTAGCACGACCCCGAAGACCACGACGTCCTCCACCACGAGTGCTCCCGCTCCAGGCAACTCGCCTGCCATGCCGGGCTTCGCGGACAACTGTGACAAGTTTTACAAGGTCTCTTCGGGCGACACCTGTGACGCCATTGCCAAGAAGAACTCCATCACTGTGGCCCAGTTCCGTAGCTGGAACTCCGAGATTGACGCGAGTATGTGATTTCCCCCTTCAGCTAATATCTTTGAAAAAAGAAAACCACCACTGACAACCTTTTCTTTTCCTCCCAAAAAAAAACAGACTGCAGCAACCTCTGGCTCGGCTACTACGTCTGCGTCCACACCCCCGGCGCGGCTGCCCCTCCCACCACAACCACCAGCAAGGCTCCCGAGCCCACCAACACCGGACCCCAGCCGCAGATGCCCGGCATCGTGTCCAACTGCAAGAAGTTCTACAAGGTCAAATCCGGCGACGGCTGCGAGGCCATCGCCAGGGCCAACAACATCTCGCTCGCCCAGTTCCTCGCGTACAACACCGCTGTCGACTCGAACTGCAGCAACATCTGGCTGGGCTATTACGTCTGCGTTGGCGTCTAAAGAGCATGGTGAAGCATGGTCTTGTAGCTGTATTTGCAACAATAGGGTCCTGGGTGGGGTGGGCCAATGGGGCCAATAATACCTGTCGATCGATAGCAAAAGGTGATGGAAATAACATCAAGGCGGCATGGAGGTATCATTTGGGAGGACACCCGATTGCATACAAACTGTTTTGCTTTAAAAGCTATATGCCCCTCGCGGCTGTTTCCTTCCTGTGTACACATTTGAGGTGGCTCATACATCGCCTTTGGGGCATAACCTGATGTGATGCTTCAGAAGCATGAATGTTAATTAAAGCCTCTAAACTCTCTAAACTCTCTAACCCCGGCAGATTGTGAATCCTTAACAAACTGGTTAATGTCAACAGCGGAAACGAACTCATCTTCGATGTTCCCAAGGGCTTAGCTAAAACCCAATAGTGTGCGCAGGGTGGCGGCACAGATGCGTTCGTCAAACGGTGAGGCTAAAAGCAAATGGGATCAAAGGCGTCCGTTTTTGGAACCCAAAACGTCCGTTTCTGGACGCCTGTGATCCCATTTGCTCCCAAACCCGCTATAAACCAAAACATGTGAGGGCCGGACAGGATTGAAATTTACGGTGAAAATGGGATCCGGCGTTTTTAACCTTAGGCCACAACATTAGCGTCCTACCTGCCCGCTTTTCTCCATGGTCTACCCGGAATTCTGTAACATGCTACGCACTGGAGGGGTTCTCGCCGGGAGGTCTCAGAGGTTCAGGGCACTCAGCGGTTCTGATTCTGGTTTCAAGGTAGTGGTAGGGTAATACAGAAACGGTAGCTTGCCCTCTAGGTCTTCTCGACAAAGGACCTCTTCGGGCTCTCCTTATACACGGACATCTCTGATGGACTCCGGTTTCCACGGACACCCTGTCCCCGGGCGCGGCCTTCGGCGTCCTTGTCCTCCGGCTTCGTATTCTGGCCTGGGACCGGACTGGCTTGCCCGGCATCGGACTTGCTTTTCTTCCAGTGTACCCGGTTCCAAACTTGCTTTTTTCCCTGTGTTCCTTCGGGCCTTTCGACAGGTTGTTTCCAGTGTTTCGCCGGTGCCTTCTGGCCAGCCATCTTGCGGGGTGTTACAAAGAAGAGCCTCGGCGCAACTAGCGCCAATCCAGGGGAGTATTGTCATGACCTAGAGATGTCAGGGGCAGGACCCGATTAGATAAGCGTGTGGAGCGCACGCCCCTCCTCCGGAGCGTCCCCTTAAGGGGCCGCCCTAATAGGGAATCTGGCTCCTCTACACTTGGGGGCAAGATTCAGCAACGCCAAAACTGAGACCTGACTACTGGCCACTTGCTGCTCTCTCTTGCGCCTCGGACGCTGTGAACCCAGTCCCTCCTGGTAGAGGAACCCCAAGTCACGACAATCGGAAAACAAATAGGCGTCAAAACAAGGAGGGATTCCAGGAAGGACTACGGGACGAAACAAAAAAGTAAATCGTGTTAAAAGTAGGTTTAAGCTAAAGATGAACCTTGACGAAATTTAACGCCGATTTGTACTAGAAATTGCAGGCGAGTCGTGGAATCCACCACCCCATTGTCTGGCTGATGCTCCTGAACTCCATTGAAATGCCGAGTTTGTGACAAGCAGAAAAGCAGAAAAGCAGGCAGAAAGATCAAAAAAAAAAAAAAGCTTGAACAAAAGAACTAGTTACCAAAAAGCGGGCAAAAAACAAAATAAAATAAAGCAGTAAAAAAGGAAAATGTTGGATTACGTTAGCAGCGCGTGCATCTCCACGCCTCGTGGGCCTGCGGCCCACGGGCCGTGCGCTCCCACGAGCCTACAAAAGGGGATCTTCGATCCCCTTCCTGTAACTAGATTCCTTCTCCTCATCATGCATCAATACAGACACCTTTCCAGATCTATAGATCTTTGTTCTTTCTCTTAGGAGATCTCCGAGCCTACAGGAGTAACACTCCTACCAACAGAAAAGAAGGATGAAAACAAGCAAAAGGAAGCAGGTGAGGAAAAACCAAATAGCAAAAAGCGGAAAACAAAGCCAAACAGGAATAAACAAATAAAAAAAAATAAAAAAAAGCAGAGAGCAAGACAGAAAAGCACAAAAACAGAAAAAAGGGGAAACAGGCAAACGGACTAAAAGGGCAAAAAGCAAAGAATAAGGAGCAAAAAAGGACAAAGCAAAAAGAAAAGCGTAAGAGACGTGGAGAACAGGACGAGCCAAAAACAAAAACAAAAACAAAAACAAAAACAAAAAAAAGTCCCTCGGTATCAGAGCCTCAAACCGGCACCCCCATGCCAAACTCCAGCTACACAAAGGCAGCATGCGCTATGCAGGAAGGATCAAAAAAAAGAAAAGGGAAAGCCGGGCCGTGGGTGTGGGTCTTCTGGGGCTCCGAGATGCCCTTGAAATACGCCGTGTTGACCATTGCGAAAGCCCATCTCTCATACCCTCGCAGAGCGTGAACGATGGAGCTTCGCCGCCGTTCGAGCTGGGGCCCGGCCGGCCGCGAGCATGGAGCAGCGCCTACTCGTCGCGCTTCTGGAACCCTTTGGGGTAGGCCTTTTTGACCATGTCCACGACCTCGCCGTACGTCTTGCCCTTGGGCCTGAGGCTGACCGACTTGGGATCGCTCCTCCTGACGGCCTTGCCCTTCTGCCTGTACGCGTCCTTGACCATCTCCATGTTCTTGCGGATCTGCTCGGGGGTCGACTGCGGGTCGCGCTTGGCGTTGGGCCGCATATTCCTGGCGGACATGACTACCCTCGCGCGCTTGACGTTGCCCGTGATCTTGTTGAACTTGCTCATCGCGCTGTTGGCCGTGTCGTAGTTCTTCTTGGCCTGGGCCACGTCGCCCACGATCTTCTTGGCGTCCTTGACGATGTTGGGGTCGCGCTGCTGCAGCTCGGCCCCTGTCGCTAGGGGCGCCGCGGCGACCTCGAGGACGAGGAGCGCGAGGAGGGCCTGGGTGATGATCCCAATGGAAAATTGCATCTCGTCGGCTGGGGATGGATGTGAAGGTGTGGGTGGTGAGGGTGAGAAACAAAAACCTCGATTGGTAGGGCTGGCTGATGGGATTATATATCGAGGATTTTGATGGGAAAAATCGATGTGTCGCTTTTGCAACACATGGGCATTCGCGACATCTCTTTCCCTTTTTGGCAACAATTCATGCGTTTGGTCTTGGGTCGCCATCACGATCGGCCGCCGGGAGTCGTGGTCCACAAATAGCACGCACGCTTCATGATGTGGGGCCGTGCGGCTATTTTCGGTGGCATGGCAGCTTCAGTTTGGTGGTATCGATCCCGGGGAGCATTAACCTGGGGTCTAGACTTTAAAGATTTGCGGGCATAGATTCGATACCAGTTGAGCCTGGCTCGCCAATGGAATGCAGAGAATTGCGTGTGCAAAGGCATAGATGCTAATCATTAACACTGCGGCACCTTTGGTGCGCTCCCTCTGTTCTTTGCGTTGCTGCTGGCTAACGACGTGCCCGAGTCTGCCTGGACCGGCTCGTTTCGCAGGCGATGTTCCCATTCGCGAGTTCACGGACGGCTGACATCTATGATCCATTCGCAGCGTGACAGAACGGTGCTGTGAAGGCCACCCTGGGCTTCCAGATAGCAGGAGGCCATCTGGGCGAGTCGTGACCCCAGCCTGACTCGAAACAGGATCTTGGCATGTTCACCACTATAAATGTAGGCTTTGACAGGGGACCAGGAGCACCTTGCGCGAACAGATCGCCTAATTTTAGCAGATGAAGACCCTCAACCATGGATGACTGTGCTGGCCCCGATCAAATCCATTCCGGGCAATCGACCTCTAAACTCACCTCTCCCGTCTGCGCTCCTGGATTCACTCCTCAGCCGGTTGGGTGAGCCAGGCCTGACTTTGGCATCTGGTAGAATTAGTCTTGCGCGATCGCTGGGGTTTGATATGTCGTTTGCGCGGAAAGCCCCGCCGATTCCGCGCTCGACGATACACGAGTCGGTGAACAAGTCGCTGTCCCCGCTGCCTGCGGGCCCTTTGAGGAGTCCGTCCTTTGTGCCCATGAACGTTGTGCCCTTCCCAACAATAACGTCCGGGAATTGGAGATTGATCGCTATCACTGGAAATACGCCTTTCGCACTGGTGGCGATGTCGCCCTGGAAGCCATGCGTAGATTACGAGGCCGCTCTGCCTCCATCTTGATGTTCGAATTCTCGAGTGGCCAAGTCGACTCGTGGCTGATGTCGTCGATTTTGTCGTTTAGGACAATGAATGTGTCTCTGAATTTGCGAGAATCGCCAGCCGACTTAGACCTGTCAAAGGTTGGACTGACTGATAGTATGTGGTTGGAGAGCATGCTGGATGAAGGGACAAAGAGGGAGGCCGTTAATAGGCCGGAATGTGGGCAACCCAGCTGTCCAAATAGAAAGGAAGAGGAACGTACGGCTAAGGCTGTAAATCTGCGAAAACACTGCGATATCAAGAAACCAGAATCTACGATACCCAACGAGACAGTGTGCGGACCACTTTCCCATTCTTTCCCGCTGGCCTGGCGGAAACATCCAGGCTTGTTTAGATGACCTCTTCACGCCAGATACCGCTGCATTTAAAGATGGTCTAATGTGCTCTACCCTGGTCTAATCCCTCTCGCGCGGGTAATTACCAATCAACCGAAAACGACGGGCGAGAGCGCCAGAACGGTCCCCTGCCAGCACCAACTCCCGGCTTGTTGCGTGGACAACCCCGCTGCTGTTCGAGGTGCTGCTAGAGGACAGGCCGTGCTGGAGGTCACGTGCAGATAAGATAGCAGGTAGCTGGAGTAGCCAGCTACTGAGGCTATTCGTCTCCCCGTCACGATTACAGGAGGCATATATATAAAAGGAGGGTCCCCTTAAGTAGTAAATAGCTTTTGATTGAGGCTTCGGCATCAGTCAACCTAAGTTAGCTTTTGGGTATCCCCTAGAGCAAGCAATCAGATGTTGTCTTCTGGACCCTGTCCACCCCTGAGCGACCACTAGAGCTACTGTCCAAATCCACCCCTGAGGCGCCCTACCTTAGGAGCAGACCCCTGATTGTAACATAAAAGCATTGCGGGTAAATCCTAAAAAGGGGCCTAAAACCAAAGGTCGGCTGCGATCCGCGGGCTTCATCGCCGGTGTTTCGCTGCCTTGCTTTATCTACGCGGTAATACACGTGATTGGCCCAGGGTTAATTACATCAGCGAAACTTTCGCCCTTGATAGAGCGCTACCCTTCCCAATGCGCCTCCCACGGTTGGCGCATCCGGATTGTGCTATTGGGCAGAACGGAAGCGCCAAAAAGGGCTCTGCATCTTGGCTGAAACCCAATAGTGTGCGCAAGGTGGCGGCATAGATACGTTCGTCGGACGGCGAGGCTGGGAGCAAATGGGATCAAAGGCGTCCTTCTTTGGAACCCAAAGCACCCGTTTCTGGACGCCTGTGATCCCATTTGCTCCCAAAACCTCCACAAACTAAAACATGTGAGGGCCGAACTAGTACTCAGGTGGGTGACCACTGGGGAATCCTCGGTGTTGTATGTTTTTTTTTTCCCCTTCCTTTTTCGCCACCGCGGCTTCAACGCACTTTCGTGGCACACCTTCGGCCTACTACTTTGCTATTATCCCCAGTGCTTCCGTTGCGATGGCTGCTAGTCGTGGGGTGGAAACACTGCGTTAGATGCCGTCCCGTTCGAGGTCAAGAGAACAGAGGAGCTTGCTTGTTCTTGCGTGAGAGATGGGAGAAAAGGGAAACAATCCTTGTTAGTCTCGCCAATATGTCGAACGCCATGTAGTCTAATCCGCAAACACGTTGGAAGACTTTAGCCCGAATGTTGCTGCTGCTGCTGTCCCCTCTAGCAGCCTTCGCCTCCAGGTGTCAACCTCGCATTCTCATAGCCATAGTAGCAATCATCTTCGTCGTCCGAGCCCCCCTCTTCCCCACCAATCCGAATCCCACTAGCAGAAAGATCAGCAACCAGTTTGCGCACAACGTCCTTCTCAGCCTGGAAGCGCAGGGAATCGATAGTGTCGCGCACGCCGTAGGCGCAGACGACGAACTTGTCGTGCTCCTGCAGTTCCGTGTCGATGCCGCCGGCGCGGTCTAGCTCGTCGAGGTCGAACGTGGCCGCGAACCAGTAGATCGACTTGAGAGTCCCAGGGGTCTGGCTCTGCGGGTCGGGATACCGCACCACTCCGATGAATTCATTATTGAAGACGTCTGACGTCACGTCCGTGTCTGGGCTGCAGCGCTGGATGTGGCGGCGGCGGTTTGCTGGGGATGCCTTGCCGCTTGTTGGGGTGGTTTGTTCCGTGGACGTTGTAGCAGCGCACTCGGTCAAGGGTGACTCGGCACACGTGCTGCTACGACCACTGATGCTACCAGGAGCCGAGCTCCCACCACTCCCACTGGCCCCATCCTCATTATGCACCGACGGGGCTTTGGCAGATGCGGGCGGAGTGGGCATATTGCTCTTGTCAACGCCAACGGGAAGCTGCTGCTCCCTATGCTGATTCTGTTGCTCTGGGGGCACGGCAGAAGACCTGGTCCAGATTTTAAGGGGCAGGGGCCGGACGCGGACGCCCGACTCCTCAAGGGTCTCGCGCAGGGCGGCGTCGATGTGGCCCTCGCCGATCTGTTTGCGGCCCTTGGGAAGCTGGGCGATACCGAGCTTCTTGTTGTACAAGCTCAGAATACGGCCGCGGCGCAGGTCGACGGCAACGGCACCGCACGACACCGTCTGGCGCTCCGAGGGCGTGAAGAACATGGTGCGATCGATCTCGTCCATGTCAAGCCCGCCGTGGTCGTGGTGGCCGTAGGGCTTGTGATGGTTCTTTGCTAGAGTGGTGGTGGTGCGCGGGGAGTCAAGGGCGGCTTCTTCTGCCGCTGCTGCGTCCGAGTCATCGCTGGGCGGATGTGAAGGTGGCGTAGTCTGGCAGTTGACGTATGTGTTCTCCTGCGGGTCCAGCAGGATGCGCCGTATTGGCAACATTGTGGATGTATGTGGTGTATTACTGCTTAACAGCCAATGGTCGGTAATGATGATGGCGCAAGGGCACATAAAAAGCCGGATTGGTTGCACACAGCGAGTGGTGTTGGGCGATACACCTTATAGGTGGTTAGTGTGGCGGTTTTGGCAGTTGGCCTAAGGAAGGGAGTATGGGAAGGGGCGAAGGTGGGAGGCGTGGGCTAGGACGATGTTAGTGGGGACGGCCGTGGGTTTTTATTTCTCTTCTTCTTTCACTTGGGTATTTTTTTTTCCTTAACATACGCTCTATTCTATTTGGGATGCGATGAGGGGTGACAGCCTGGGACGGGAGGTACGGAGGACGGATGACGGTGAGAAAATATATACCTATTCTGGCAAACCTGCCACGAACCGGTCTAGCCTTCTTACATATGGCCGAGCTGGCTGGACAGGAGCGGAAGGGTTGTCAAAAAAATAGCCCGTCCCCCTAGGCTGTCACAACGGCGGAGTGGCGTTGCCAGCAGCCAGGTCAAGGGAACGGCACGCGCTAGGAAGGCTGGAGAATGGGATGTGATAGACGTATGGCTACCTAGGTCGGTAGACGTGGGCGGGTGAATGGGTAGGTGGTCTGGGCGGACGGATGCCGTTGACCGGGTATGTCGGCACCCAGGTGTGTGTTCCCCGAGAATGTGTGGTCGAATATGATATGCAAGGGGCCTTGGCTGGGCGGGAGCTGTGTCTGCTGCCGGCGTGGGCCGCGGTCAAGCGGGAGTCCTGTCGCCTGTCCGATTGGTTTCACCTCTTGGCCGTAGGTACCAAGGTGGACTGGTACCTGACGATGCTAGGGAAGGGCCATGGGTTGCGGCAGCAGGGCGACAAATGGTCTTGCGTGCAGGGCGTCTGGAGGAGGAGGGGGAGGGGCGTGTTGCTTGCCTCCTCGCCGGGTGTGGCTGTCTCGTCCCAGTATTAGAATCCAAGGCCCAAGACTGGCAGACATCCACGAACGGTCTTGCCCAACTGCCGCCGCCCCTTCCTCACCCCCTCCCCTGTGGGCAAGTCGGCTCGGTGTGTGTATGTGGTGCACCTGTGTATGTATGATTTCTTACCAAGGCATATCTGGGCTGCTGCTGTCTCTCGAGCAGGAAGGCTGAGGCTCAGGCACTGTGATCAGGTGATTGTCTGGCTGCCCAGGCCAGCCAGCTAGCAGCCGTCTTTCTCAGCTGGCCCTGTTGGCCCGGTACAAGCTGGCCGGCATTGGGCCTTTTATTCTCTCCCAAACGTCTGGGTGCTGTCGACGGCTTTAGGTGGAGCCCAAAGGAAGGCAAGACGGTCAAGTGGCATCCGCGTGAGAACTAGCGTCCGTCCCCATCCACACGCTTGTGGGTGGTCGTGCAAGGGACGGGGAGGGTAGACACCGAAGGGGAGCCACACACCCATAAAAAGAGCAGGCAGGGAAGATGCCTGCTCGTAGCGTGCGCTGCGGGACCAGGTCTCGGGCTGATTCCCATTCCCACCTGGACGTGGAAACTCTGGTACCTTTCACGCGCGTGGTGCGTGCCTGGCTGCGCGGGTACACATGGTATCCGGCATGTAGGTACAGAGGGGCAAGTCTGTCTCGATGGAGGATACACAAGACGTGTGATTACGTACCCCGTTCGTGTTGCCGGTATTTTGTTCTGTGGTCGAGTGCTGGCTCGGAAAATGGAAGTCGGCGGGCCGCGAATGCCCACCGCACATAATATTGGCCGCCTGCTTAAGGTTTGACCAATCCTGTTTTTCCGGGAGCAGGCCATGGACACTGGAGCTGGAAAATCGGGATCCTGCTGGCGTTTCCACGGCCTGCAGTGGACGGCCCGATCCCCCAAAAAATGCAGGCTCCCTGTCGCGCTCTCCAATCAAGCCGTGCCTTGTCTTGGCCTCGCTCTGGCGGACATGGAGGGGTGGCGGTGATGTAGAATCGGACCAGTCGGTGAAAAACCTTGATGGGCGCAGCTTCCCGACCGGTGAGCTAGGGAGAGCAGAGCAATGTAAGAAGCCCAGAGAGAGGGGCGGCTGCTCCTTCCTTTTTTCCCCTTCTTCTTCGTTGCGCCTGCCCGGTGTGCCAGGCCGTCTGTGATGGCGCCTCACCGGTCCATGGGGTCTCTGCCTGCACGGTTCCGCTTTGGGAGGTTCCGAGGCTTGGGCGTCCCACACCCCACCCACCAAGTGCTGCATCGATTGAATCACCGGAGTCGTATCCCGTTCGCTCGGTCGGGCCAATAACTCTGGAGAGAGGCTGGCTGGCTGGGGTCAATCCTCCAATCCGAGGAGCCCCGCTCTTAGCCGGCAGACGCTGAAGGTCGGCAAATCCTGTGCAAAAAAGAAGTACCTGTTTCGTAACGTGGAGCCAGGCTACTGGCTCGGGAAACCTTCAAAGCCATCGTCGTCGTTCTCATCATCGCCGTGTCCGCGTGTATCTCCCCCGATAGCACACACACGCTGCCCAAAAGCCCAGAATTGCAGCCTCCTTCACCGGCCCGTTGGAAACATGCTCTACGGCTGGTCGGGCCCCATCGGTGCCTGCCTAGGTCCTTGGGCACTTGGGTGTAACGAGGGTCAAATCGAGGGGCTTGTCGGCCGGCTGAGCGGGAGAGGGCGGTGAGACCGTGGCCTTCTTCCACGGGCCGATTTCAGTCGACATGGAACCTAGACCAGGGAATCGCACCGCAACCTTGTAGTTGGAGCTTTTCTTGTTTCATGCCGCTTCTTCGGGTTGCGCCCTTGGGAACGAACGCTCAATCAATCGGACGGGGCCAGCTGGGTTGACATGAGGCCCCTGTCCCTGATGGCTCCCCTGCTGGAGACGGCAGGCGCTGTCGGTCGCCAGTGGTTCGCACTGCCAGCAGGCCTGCCCTTGCCTGCCACCAGCCACAAACGCACCGGATCAGCTTCCGTCCCCTGTTTCCCGCTCGATCTGCCTGCCCGTTTGCCCCACCGCTGGTGCTGTTTCTTGTTCAACGGGAAGCTTGGGCCAGGGCTGTGGCAGCTTGACAACTTCTTTTTCTTGCACCCTTGTCCATTCGGAAGCTGCTCAGCTGCTTCAACCTCCGATGCGCCCCTTCCACTCCCTAAAAAATCGACAATTCATCACCCAAGAGGCGTATTTGCAGTATGGGATCCTCGCTTGACCGTCTTACATAAAGGACGTCCCAGCTACCGATGTTCTCCGCTTCGAACCCTGGAAACTCTCATCTGCCGAAAACAGAACCTTACACTCGCGTGTTCGCCGTGTGCGGGGAGGTGCGATTCTAGTCCCAGCCAAGGATAGCGCCGCCAACGCACACACGCATAGCCATATCGAGACTGGGAAAACTGGGCTTTTGACGTTACATACCTCCCTCTCTGACTTCCATACCTGGACAAGCTGGGCTGGGCCGGCTGAGTGGCTGGCTCCTTCGAGCCGATGAGACCCTGCAACGCAAAAAGGTGTGGCCCCCTCGTTGTCGTCTCCCGGTTGGCGGGAAAGTGGCCGGGATGGGTCGAGCCAATCAGGAACAAGCCGCACACGGACGTCCAGTTATGCCACGAAAATGAGAAACCCCCACACCCTTTAGCCGCCACCCACGAGAACACAACGCTCAGGGACCCAACATATACCTACCCAACCTACATGATGCAGGTTACCCTCAGGATACCCTCAGCTAACCCGACCAGGCTCTATGGTGCGTCAGCCTGCATCGAAAGTCTAAGAAGGAGGGTATAGGAGCGGGGCAGCCTTCTATAGCTCCTGGGCTTGAGGGAGGGAGATCTGGGACGAGCGCACCACCTTGCTCTTGAAAGGCCTCTCGAGAGCAGGAAATGGCCTGTGTGACCGGGTATTGCACCCCCAGGGCTGACCACCCCTATCCCCACAGCCTCTCTTCCCTTCAGCTTCCCTTCTTTTTGCCCCGATCCGTGATCCCCGTTCCTCAATTCCCATCTCTCTCATCTCCCTTCCTTCATTTCGTCCCTTCGCCTTGTCTGCCATGTACCAGTCTTCTCCTTGGCCACACACAGACACATAACAGCCGAGACAGACTCTCCGGCATTGCCCCAAGCATGCGTGTTGATATTTTCTGTCTACCACCCTAATCCTTTGATCATGAGGTCCTCATGATCATGGGACCGACACGCGCCGTTATCCGATAGGCCGTCCAAACTCTCCTTCCTGTCGCTTTGACCTCCTCATTTTCCCTCACGGTAGCCATCGAATAGGGCGGCGTTATGCGCCGACAGAGGCATGTGCTCCCCCGTTTTGAGAAAGCCGGGCAGGTAGGGGAACTGGGATGTGCCATCGGGAGCTTCGTTTTCGGACCCCCGGGGTTATGTCACCGCCCAACTCCCTGTGCGTTTCTCTGCTCACCGGTATAGACTACACTCGACGCATACCCACATCAAGAACCGGTGAGTTTCTGCCGTCACCAGTCCTCCGTTCCCAAAGTTTCCATCATCTCCGGGCTCGCATATGGATACCGAAACCGCCTGGTGCAGAGATAGGGACGCTACTGGCCGGCTGCTCACCAGCCATCTACTGTTAGGAATGTTGCATCCATCCCGCGTCCATGCCCATACCAAACTCCTGTGCGGCTGCGAATTTTACCCACTCCATGTTACGAAACCACGCGGGGAAAGTCCCACCCGGATCAGATCGCCCTATTCTTCCGCTTCTTCTTCGCCCCGCCCCGGATTTCCTTTTGTCTCGCTATCCGGATGTCACATCTCTATTTGTGAACCTTCCGTCCCGTCAGCGTTGCCGCCGGCAACAGGTTTTGACCCCCCTCTTCTAGGGCCTAGGTTTAAGCACGGAGCCCCCACGCGCGGGGTTGACAACCCGGGTCCCCCGCCCCTCCTCCTCCTCGCACAAGCCTGAATGTCATGCATGCTGTCCGATATCGCGGATGCACGAGAGTCGGGGCCGCTAACAGTGATCGAACAGCAAAAAAACAATGGGATAATCCCGGGCATCCCCACACTAGTTAGGTAGATGGGCGGACTGGTAGCGGGATTTAACACCTAGCAGAACGGGTGAGAGGGTAAACATAATCCCTCTTTACCCGATCTTGGGTTCCCTTTCTAAGTCTTTTCCTGCGGTACTGTTTGACCCCGCATGCCCCAGGTCGGTCAACCCCCGCAACGTGGTAGGCTATCCGAAATCCCTTCCATATTATAGAGCAAAGAGACGCAAAGAAATTTCCGTTGCATCCCGACGGTTGAACGGGCACACGTAGGGAGGGGGTAATTCCGACAACCGATCCGGGAGGGACCGAGATATAGGCAAGGTTGATGGATACACCCCAAAACCACGCTTGCGTTGGCGAGGGAGCATCGATCTCGCCCCGCAGGTGCAGCTGGGTTCTGGGCGCCTAAAAAAAAAAAAAAAAAAAGCAACTCGGGTCTTCGGATGAGGAGGAAACACATGGCCTGGCAGCCATCGCGGGTTCAATAAGTTTTGAAGGAAAAAAAAGAGATGGGATTATGCGATTCTACATCACAGAGAGGCTGTTGCAAACTGCTTGTTGAAGTACCGCCCGATGACCATTCTCCGGACCTCGCTGGTTCCCGCGCCGATCTCGTAGAGCTTGGCACTGTCATTGACGAAAAAAAAGGAAGGGTCAGCACTGCAACGGAAGACGTGTCTCCGGTCCAGGAAAGGAAAGAGGGAAAAATAAATTGGGAGCAAAAGAGAGCAGGCACACCACCGCCAGGCGTCCCAGGCAGCAGATGAGGTGACCAGAACTTGGGCCGCCGAGGCTGGGTCATTCTTGCGCAAGCCGACCGGAGCGGGACGGCTGGCGGCTTGCCGCTGTATCACTGTGGCGCGCTTGCCACCGAGGAAAGGAAAAGGCAAGCACGTAAAACATGGCGTGCTGGCAATGTCACACTCGGCTAGAGCCATCGAGGAAGGACAGGGATGTGGGGATTATAGGTCGGTGAGGAGGAGGGGCAGTGGCAAACAGGAAAGGGGAAAGGGGGTGGCGAGGGAAAGGAAGTGGGAGCAAGGGAAAAGAGAAACTTACTCCCTCAACAGCCGGCTCGCCGGCATCTCCTCGGTGTAGCCCATGCCGCCCAGGACCTGTATGCAGTCGAGGGCGACCTCGGTGGCGCGCTCGGCGGCGTACAGGATGGCTCCCGCGCAGTCCTGGGTGCGGATCTCGCCCGTCTCGTCGACGCGGCGGGCCGTCTCGTACGTGTAGGCCCTCGAGGCCTGGAGCTTGGTGTACATGTCGGCCAGCCTGCCCTGGACGAGCTGGAACTCGGCTACGGGTCTGCCGAACTGGGTCCTGCCGTGGGCGTAGGGCAATGCCACGTCCAGCGCGGCCTGCATGATGCCCAACGGACCCGCGGACAGGACCAGGCGCTCCAGGTCGAGCCCCTCCATCAGGACGCGGACGCCGCCGCCGACCCTGCCGAGGACGTCGGCGTCGGGCACGAAGACGTCCTCGAGGACGAGCTCGCCCGTGTTGGAGCCGCGCATGCCCATCTTGTCGAGCTTGCGCAGGCAGGTCAGGCCGGGCTGGCGCTTGACGATGAAGGCGGTAATGCCGCGGGATGCCGGGGTAGCGGCCGGGTCGGTCTTGGCGTAGACGACGACGACGTCGGCGTCGGGCCCGTTGGTGATCCACATCTTGCTGCCGTTGAGCAGCCAGCCGTCGTCGCCGGGGGACCTGGTGGCGCGGGTGCGCATGCTGACGACGTCGCTGCCGGCGCCGCTCTCGCTCATGGCCAGGGCGCCGACCTTGGTCCCGGAGATGAGGTCCGGCATGAAGCGGGCCTTTTGGTCCGGGTTGCCGTTGAGCTGCAGCTGGTTGACGCACAGCTGCGAGTGGGCGGCGTAGCTGAGCGCGACGGAGGCGGACGCGCGCGACAGCTCCTCCATGGCGACGCAGTGCGCGGCGTACCCCATGGCCAGCCCGCCGACCGACTCCTCGGCCGAGATGCCGAGCAGGCCCATCCCGCCCAGCTTCGGCCACAGCTCGGCCGGGAAGGCGTTGTCGCGGTCGATCTGCGCGGCGAGGGTCTCCGGGATCTCGCGCTTGCAGAACTCGCGCACGCCTTCGCGGAGCTCGTCCAGGGCGGCTTGGTCAGGGGGCGCGAAGCCGGCCGGGTGCTTGCTCTTTTTGGGGGCGGCCTTTTTGTCAGTGTCTAGGGGTGGCGGGGCGGCGGTGGTTGACTGGAGTCTCCTCTGCTGCGCGGGCCGCTGGCAGAGTGAAGATCGTGGCCTCCACCGGGCTGGAGGGAGGACGTTGCTGCATGTGCTGGTCGGGAACAGGGCGGCGAGGGCAGGCGCGCGGGCGGCGCTGGTGCTTGGCCGCGCCAGCGTGGAGACGGCGCGGATGGATGCCATCGTCTAGGCACCTAGTACTCTATAGAAAACCGACGCAGATTGAGGAACGGATTCTTGAGTGAATGGACGCCTATAAACTGGAGGGATCGCGTCAATGAGGGTGTCGTGGGGAAGCAGGAGTCCCAAGGCCGAGGCAGGCCAAGTCAATGCGATCTTACCTTGGCCCCTGTCCATCTGTCGCCGGGGAATTGGCGCGGCTTGTGGCGGCTCCACGCGGCTTCCCTCGGCCCAATCCCACTGGCCAGACGTCGTTTGACCTCCCCCGCGTCTGCAGCCGCCTCGGCTCAGCGCAAGCGCCCTCGAGAGCCGACGGGATTGGCGTCGCGATCAAAGCGTCTCAGCCCTCATTTGGACTGAACAAAACCTCGAGTGACGCCGCCAGAGGGTGGAATAGGCGCCTAGAAGCAAGCTCCTGATCCGATCAGGTATCTCTCGATGAGCGACATATCGCGCCACTTCGCGATAGCTCCAATTCTCGAGAGCTTTACTACTACCGACTCCGCCATCCCCGACCCGCTCTAGCCACAGCGAAACTCTTTCTGTCTCCCTTCCGCAATACCACCACACCCACCCGCCGAGCCATGGCCTTTACGAGGCCATCGCGGGAGCTCCTGCAGCTCCCGCGGCAGCTGACCTGCCGGCCAAGGCCCTCATCGACATCCTCCGTCTCGGCCGCCTCCTCCGTCCGCTCCGCACACCGCCTCGCCGCTCCCTCCGCCGTCCTCCCTTCCCGCCAGCAACAAAGACCCCAGCCGTGCCGTAAGAGCAGCCCCCCGCAGCAACCGTCCCGCACCGCCGCGACCTTCACGCCCGCCTTCCAGGCCGGCGCCGTGTCGCGGCTCGAGACGGCCGTCGACCAGTCCTCGCCCGAGTTCCGCGACAACGAGGCGGCCATGCGCGCCGCCTCGGACCGCCTCGACCGCCTGACGCGCGCCGCCCAACGCGGCGGCAGCGACAAGGCGCGCGAGAAGCACCTGTCGCGCGGCAAGATGCTGCCCCGCGACCGCGTCGCCGCCCTCGTCGACCCAGGCACCTCGTTCCTCGAGCTGTCGCCCCTGGCCGGCCACGAGGTCTACCCGGAGGCCGACGTGCCCGCGGGTGGCATCATCACCGGTATAGGGCAGGTCGAGGGCGTGACGTGCGTCATCGTGGCCAACGACAGCACGGTTAAAGGCGGCACCTACTACCCCATCACGGTCAAGAAGCACCTGCGCGCCCAGGAGGTCGCGGCCCAGAACAAGCTGCCTTGCATCTACCTCGTCGACTCGGGCGGTGCCAACCTGCCGCACCAGGCCGACGTGTTCCCGGACCGCGACCACTTTGGCCGCATCTTCTACAACCAGGCCCGCATGTCGGCCGACGGCGTCCCGCAGATCTCGGTCGTCATGGGCCCCTGCACCGCGGGAGGGGCCTACGTGCCCGCCATGAGCGACGAGAGCATCATCGTCCAGGACCAGGGCCACATCTTCCTGGCGGGCCCCCCGCTCGTCAAGGCCGCCACGGGCGAGGTCGTCAGCCCCGAGGACCTCGGCGGGGGCCGCATGCACACGTCCGTCTCGGGCGTCGCCGACTACCTGGCCGTCGACGACGCGCACGCCCTGGTGCTCGCGCGCCGCTGCGTCGCCAACCTTAACTGGCCCACTGCAAAGCCCACGCAGCAGAGCCCAGAGTACGAGGAGCCGCTGTACCCGGCCTCGGACCTCCTGGGCATCGCGTCGACGAACCTGCGCAAGCCCCTGCCCATCCGCGAGGTTATCGCGCGTGTCGTCGACGGCTCCGCGTTTGCAGAGTTCAAGCGCGACTACGGCACCACGCTCGTCACGGGCTTCGCCTCCATCTACGGCCAGCGCGTCGGCATCGTCGCCAACGACGGCATCCTGTTCGCGTCGTCGGCCGTGAAAGGCGCGCACTTTGTCGAGCTGTGCACCCAGCGCGGCGTCCCGTTGATATTCCTCCAGAACATCTCGGGGTTCATGGTCGGCCGCGAGGCGGAGAGGGAGGGCATCGCCAAGCATGGTGCTAAGCTGGTCACGGCGGTGGCGTGCGCGGACGTGCCCAAGCTGACGGTCGTGGTGGGCGGGAGCTACGGGGCGGGCAATTATGGCATGTGCGGCAGGGCGTACTCGCCGCGGTTCTTATGGATGTGGCCCAACGCTCGCGTGGGTGTCATGGGCGCCGATCAGCTCGCGGCTGTTATGGAGACGGTCGGGAAGCCAGACCCTGAGCTCAGGGACCGCATTGAGCGTGAGAGCGACGCTGTGTTTTCGAGCGCCAGGTTATGGGTGAGTTCTTCCATTAAATCTCTCCGTTTTTATTATCACAGGACTGACATGGCCACTTGCAGGACGACGGAGTTATCCCCCCGGAGCACACACGTAGGTATCTCGGCTTGGGCCTAAGGGCCGCCCTCTCCGGCCGCAACGACGTGAAGCCGGGGGCCACCAAGTTTGGTGTTTTTAGGATGTGATATAGACCCGATAGAGAAGGACACTTTATTTATATATCTATTCGCCGTCTCCTACCCGCATGGACATTCAGTAATGGCAAGACTCCGCTTCCTCTCAAGTACCTTGTGACGTTTTAACGCTGCGGCTTTCTTCCTACAGGGGTTGAACAGGTAAATAGGTATTAAAGACTGATCTAATCTACAGTAGCGGCGATGAGACCTCGTAGCAGTGTTGCTATTACTTCGATTTTAATAGCCGTCGGTGGTGTAGTCCTGGGTGTCCCCAAACTCGAGCGCATCCGGGACTCGTGTGGGCATGAGGTGCCTGGCTTCGGCGGAGACTGACACAACCCATCAACATCTGGTTGCAGCGTCGGCAAAAAGGCCATGGCATAGTCAGGGCCGAGACGGCAGCCGACTATCCCAGCCGTCGGCAGCAGGCACGGGGCGTATTTCCCGGGCGTGGACATCAGGTTTTTCGTCTCGCCTCGCCTCGCCTCGCAGATTATGCTGGTGAGCCGGCCTACGGCGTCGAGCAGGTCGAAGCGAAGATTAGCAAGCGGGAAACCAGATCAGCCATCGCCTCGGCCATTCTCGAGCATACCTTCATACCCTCCACCCCGGCCTCCATATTCGCCATCGCTGTGGCTGCCGGGTTAATACACACCATGACCCGCTAATCCTTGGGCGTCCCGGAGCGGGTGCGTCTCCGGCAAATCGGCGGGCGCGGGAAGAGCAGGCGTGCCCGATAACACATGGCCTTGCTTGTGTACCTCCTGGGCAGTAGTTCTAACTGCGCAGTTATCTTGAAGGTGGTTGTTTTGTATAACTAACTATATATATATATATAACGTGGTTCACCACCGAGTGACGCACACCACCGAGTGACGCACCCACACCCAACCTCCGGATAATTGACGCGCATGTTAACCTAACAACGCCAGGAATTCATTCACACTATTCGGAACTGTATATATCGGACATTTCTACTTTTTCCTGACAGGTGCGCGTATTGTGTCCGGTTTTGCCGCACGTGCCACATCGCCGACGAGTTGTTATCGCCCTCCTTTTCTAACCCCCATAATCGCGCATTTCTTGCTGTAGCTATCCATCCAGCTCCTGCTGGTTTAGAACACTTCGTACCTCGTTGATGGTAAGTGACCCTCCAAGTCGGATACGTGTTTTTTTGGCCCTCCGGCGTTTGCTTAGTGCTTCGTTCGCCTTTTTAAGCGTAAACATTTCGGTTCGGAAAAGGGCCACTTTATGTATTATCGTTTTCGTCCTTTTTGCGATTTAGTTCATAACCGTTAGCATAGGTATCGGAAAGCTGCTTTAGTGATTGGTAATTCGAGTTTTAATGTGTTCGGATTGCGAAGTTGCTTTTTTGGCTGTTTGCGGCGTTTTGGAAGTTTAAGGTTCGGGGTCGTTCAGGGGCGTCTTTGGGGGAGTTGGAGTCCGTAGCCTTATATCCAGCTTTTCCAAAACCGAATCCGGATTGAAAGGAGCAAAGCCAGCCTTTCGAAAGCCTTTTCGGATGTTTCTTTCGGTTATAAAGTTAAAAAATGCCGCTTTAAACGCCGAAAGGAACTCGATTTTAGTTACGTAGTTAACGTACGACTTTATCAGGTTTTTAATTTGTTAACCGTACGCCTTTTTTATCGGGCTAAAGCATTTAACGTTAAGCGGTTAAAGGAAATAAAACGAATGCGGAAGTATGTAAAGCGTAATAATGTTGTGTTTTTGGCAATAAAGTTCGAAATCCGTCGAATGGTAGCTTTCGTGTCCGTTTAGCACTAACAAACGATATATGCTTTTCGTGCGCGGTGTAATGTGTTTATCGAAATGTTGGATCCATTTTAGGCCGAGTTCGTTCGTAATTTACCCGTTAGAATTTGTTGCGATAACCTAGTCGCGTAAAAGGCCGGTTTCCAAGTACCAATTAGCTAGGTGGTATTGCTTTTTAACGATAATAAAAGGAGGGATCGCCTAATTGCAATAATTAACCTTTTGGATAACTGTAGCCCATTCCCGGTTGCTAGGCTGGACTAGCTTTGCTTTACTACGGCCTTCCGATGTTGTAATAACTATAACGGCGGCAATTATGCCTATAAAAAAGCCAATTTCGTCGAAATTGTAGATATCGTTATTTAGGATGCCATATTTGGCCACAATGTTCCGTATAAGGTCAAATTACGCAAAAACGAGCTTGGGATTTTCGCATTTGGCCCTTTGGTAGTCGTATTTTCGAATTTAGCGCGTGCCGAGCTTTGCGCGGCGCTTAACGAATTTCGCGACCTAGTTTTTACCGACGGCGCCCGCGTCGCGTTCGGCGAGCAATCGGTTGGCCATATTTTTAATACCAGAAGGCCGGGGAGGAAATGCGCGGGAATTTAGTTCGAATATGTATTTAATAAGCGCCTCCTTTTCGGATTCTTCCGGCCGGGCCCAGTGGAGGTCCCAAGGACCCTCCCGCCCAACCCGGCCTTGCCCCCTTTTCCGGCACACCCGCCGGCCGACAGCACCACTACCACTCGCAGCGCTTCACAACGCCCCGGCGTATATATATACGCCCTACCGCCGATCGCCCGCTCACTAGCAAGGAGCGCCGAAATGCGGCCCGACTTCCGTGTGCCTTCGGGTTTAATCTGCTAGCCGCCTTAATAGCTACATGTAGCCTAATGTTTAGCTTAGGTAGCGCTAGCACGTCATATGCCCCTTAGGAGGCAGGGACTGGTAGATCCCGATATAATGACGTTAAATATACTCTCTCTCTCTCCTTTTCGGATTCCGTTAATTTCCGGGAGTTGGGTATGTAATCGCGTTTATAACAAACTGTGGCCCCCTAAGGGAAAGGGTCACGCCTGTAGGGAAAAGGGATCTCAAAGGTTCAGCGGTTTATCAGTGCGAGGCTCGACAAATATATAATGATGAAAAACAAAAAAACGATTGCTTGCCCTCCAAACCCCCTTTACAGGAGGTCCTTCGGGCCCTTCTTATACACAGTCCTTCGGCTGCCGTCGGCCTGCCGTCGGCATGCCTTCTTCCCCGCGGCGCCCGTACGGGTCTGGATATGCTCCGTCCCGAATCAACGCTTCGGGGTTTAAATGTGTCATGTAGGGATCCCTCTGTACCAGCGTGTCACAACCCCTTGGATCTGACTCTCCTAAAACAGCACGTCGCATGCGCCACCCTATTGGCTGGCGGATATCGTGCTTGCGGTCGCGTTGGGTTGGCGGGTGCTAATCGCCAACGCCGTTAGCGGGCGAGGGCGTGAGCGTGGCTGGCTGATATCGCGCCCGCGGGCGCGTTGGGTCGGCGGGTGTTACAGCGTTAAACAGGTTGGCCAGCGCGTCGGCGACGCAGCGTGGCTTTAAAAACGTCGTAAATTTTGGCTGCCGAACGCACGTTTAATTGTGGATTAAATTGGATTGCCCGTATGGCAAGAACAATTCTAGCTTCGTTAGATGTCGACGCTATTTGTGGTTGTTAAGGAATTGAGGTTGGAAGTGGGAGACGCGAGTCGCGATGGAAAACGCGTTATTCGGTGGTGTGCGTCACTCGGTGGTGAACCACGTTATATATATATATATATAACGTGGTTCACAAGCGAGTCGGACACCCAAGCGAGTCGGACAGCGAATCGGATAGCAGGAAAACGCATATTAAATACCTTTTTTTTTCAGTTAAATAACTCGCTCAATTTCTAGTCAAATGCTAGCAAAATTTAACCAATTATATATAATTATATAAAAAAATTAATTTTAATTTTTTTATAATTTTCCCACCTTCCTTTTTAAGTTAGTTTGCGTATTACATACAGTGCGACGTACAGTATTGCAAACTAACCCAAAAGGAATTATAATAAAAATCTGAAAAAATTATTTTTACAATCGTTATATAATTAACTATAACTGTTTAAAATTTCAGCGAATTTTACAGTAAATTGGGCGAAATGCACGGTCGTGCACGGACGGTTTTAATATGCGTTTTTTACTGTCCGACTCGCTTGGGTGTCCGACTCGCTTGTGAACCACGTTATGCTGTGGCAAAGAGAGAGAGAGAGAGTATATTTAACGTCATTATATCGGGATCTACCAGTCCCTGCCTCCCAAGGGGCATATGACGTGCTAGCGCTACCTAAGCTAAACATTAAGCTACATGTAGCTATTAAGGCGGCTAGCAGATTAAACCCGAAGGCACACGGAAATCGGGCCGCATTCCGGCGCTCCTTGCTAGTAAGCGGGCGATCGGCGGTAGGGCGTATATATATACGCCGGGGCGTTGTGAAGCGCTGCGAGTAGTAGTAGTGCTGTCGGCCGGCGGGTGTGCCGGAAAGGGGGCAAGGCCGGGTTGGGCGGGAGGGTCCTCGGGACCTCCCCTGGGCCCGGCCGGAGGTGCGGGGGACTAACGAGCCTACTGCTAGTCCTAATAGTACAAAGGAAAAGTGAAAACTGCAAAAAAAAGGAAAATAGGTTATATGCGGGCTATTTAGGCCCTGTTACTACCGCCCAGCGATAATGTAGTAGTTGGTAGCTTCGACGAACGAAGCAAAAAGGAAAGGCTTTTGCAATAGCCGTTTCCAATATCCGGGCCTATCAAAAGCCGGGGAAGGGTCCGTTGTAAGCCACTTATCTTCTGCCGCCTTAGCCAGCCTGCAATATACAAGGTAGGAGGGGGACTTGTTTCTTCCGCAACGGCACGGGTTATCGTTTTCGTGCTGGTACTTTCGGTAGTACCAGTCGAAATCCCCGTGCCCTGTACGTGCGGCTATTAGCCGCTGTAACACCTTCCGGTATAGCTGTAAAGCTTCGGGTACGGGCCGTGGTACCGGCGGGAGGCCTATAGCCTTATACCGGTCCGGGAGGCTGTTTTCGAACCAGGTGTTTCGGGCGTCCCGGGCCATCTTCCGGGCTAAAGCCTTTACTCCGGCCACCGTTGGCTTGGAGTGTTGGGGTATCGGCAAAGCCGATCCTAGCTTTGCTTCGGCATCGGCCTCTTCGTTCCCGGGGATTCCAGTGTGGCCCGGGGACCAACGGACGTGTACCCGGTGTTTGTCCATAAAGTAATGGACCTCTTTAAAGGCCCCTTGTGAGCTGTCGGGGGCCGTGCTTAAAAAGCCATTAGCCGCCGAGGTGTTATCGAGGCACAAATGGAAAGTGCAGTTGCGGAAGCTCCAAACGGCTTTACGGAGGCCCATCCGGCCCCCTTCCGCCTCGCCGTCGAATACTTCCGCCGGATGCGCCAGCCGGCCGTGCCCGGAGAGTTTGCGTTGGCCGGCTTGGTGGATTACCCAGCCGTAACCAACTGCCCCGTTTTCCGCTTTGGACCCGTCGCTATATATTATAACGTCGGTAGGGGGGAGGGTGCGAAGCCACGCCATAAATGCTTTGGCGGCTGCTTGTTTTTCCTGTGTGGCCACCGTAAGCCCCGTATATTTATAAGGGAGGTAAGCCGGGCGGGTGCACGCCGGAAGGAGTCCGGCCGTCCTTTGCAGCGAGGTCGTAAGCCTGCCGGGCAGGCCTGCCCTAGGCCCCCGGGCATTGAGGATCGGCTTGGCCGCTGCGGCCAGGGGGTGATCCTCCGGAACTGTCTTTATGCGGGCCGCAAAACGGAAACGGGCTTGTTCCAAAAGTGCTTCAGCGCCAGGAATGCCGGATTCGTAGTGCAAAGCGTTTATCGGTATGGTTTTCCAAGCTGGAACCACTGCCCGGAGGGACGCTTGTAGGGCTTTATCGACCCGTTCGATTAAATGGCCTTGCCGGGTACTTTGTTGACGTGCCGGCTTATACGGGTGTGGTTTGGTCTTGCCCCTATACCAAACCTCGGCCCCGTATAAAGCCGTAGGGATTATCACCGTTGTTACGGCTTTGTGTAC